>JALMQS010000030.1:5149659-5247611 GCA_024734495.1 Forficula auricularia | reverse complement strand
TTTTTTTTTTTTTTTTTTTTTTTTTTTTTTTTTTTTTTTTTTTTTTTTTTTTTTTTTTTTTTTTTTTTTTTTTTTTTTTTTTTTTTTTTTTTTTTTTTTTTTTTTTTTTTTTTTTTTTTTTTTTTTTTTTTTTTTTTTTTTTTTTTTTTTTTTTTTTTTTTTTTTTTTTTTTTTTTTTTTTTTTTTTTTTTTTTTTTTTTTTTTTTTTTTTTTTTTTTTTTTTTTTTTTTTTTTTTTTTTTTTTTTTTTTTTTTTTTTTTTTTTTTTTTTTTTTTTGTAGGACCCACCCCGGACCCCACCCCGCACCCCACCCCGAACCACCCCACTACGCTTCTGAATCCTCACCTGAGCCCCCCATTGCGCCTCTGGATCCTCACCTAAACCCTCCACTCCACCCTGCACCCCCGGCCCCCACCCCGTTCCTTCCAACCCCGCACCCAGTTTTTGCATTTCTAGCCTTCTAGTGACCCACAGATTATGTATACAAAATTTGGTTGAGTTTGGCCAAAGAGCAAGAATTTTCATATTTTTACCCTCCCCCCTTTTTTGGGGGAATATTTTTAAATAAAAGTTGTCCAAAATCACATACCCTACAACTTTGCTCATAATAAAATTTGCCGTAAAATTAATAGTTTAGGAGTTATTTGATAATTTTCATCCGTGCTCCCTCAACCCCCTTCTGGGGTCAAAATATCAAAACGTTATATAGCTAAAAACGTAAGTTAAAAGACATCTGATGTAAATATAAAATTTCATAATCATCCCTTCAGCCGTTTTTACGAGAATCGTGAGCAACTTTTCGGAAACGACGGAAACATGACAGACAGACATACAGACAGACAGGGATTTTGTTGAGGGTATTTCCGTTCATAACTTAAAAAATAATGATTATAAGTATTAGGTTGGAGTTGGTGGTGTTTCACAAAGATAATGTTCCACTATAAAACACCGCGTTCCCTAAGTTTTATTACAAAAATAATGTTTGAAAACTATTTTTCTTCACGTTTCAGACATTTGTAAACGCCAATACAAAAAATATTTGCGAGTAAATACGATACTAGGGCCTTAGGTAGAGCTTATCTAGTAAATTTAAAATATATAAAAGCCGAACAATAAAACGAAATTTGAACGAAATTAGAATCAATGGGCACATCGTAAGGGGGCTTTTAAAACATTTTTTTACCTGAAAATGTACAGTAAACACTTTAAAATTAACAAATAAAGAATTATTGATTATAAGTTTCTTATATTTGATTCAATCGCGAATCGAATTCAGGTGATTTTTGTCAGAGGTCACGTTTTTAAACAAGAATATTCATATATATATATATATCGCTAGACTACTGCTGGTTGAGGCTATTGGAGTCTGCTGAATCTTAAGTCTGAACCAAGAGAGAATGAAAAAGATGTGATCCATCTAGCTATGATCCAGCATCATTTCGCGATTAGCCCGCATGACGCTTTTATACCAAACACTGATATGGATCACCAAATGGATTTGTAATCTGAGATGTTATATATTCAATCCCGCATATCATGTTTAAAAACGCGATCAAAAACAATTCTCATTAATATGTTAATTATTCTTTAATACGAGCTTTTCGTGCGTGCCTTCGGCACGCCCTCGAAGCTCGGCCCTCCGGGCTTGTGCCCTGGCGGGCGGCGTCTCGGTCCAAAAATTTTATTCCTCTTAAAAAACCACACTTCAGATGTATACCTGTAAACTCCCGAAAATACATACTCTCTTAAAAGTTTCGCCTCATTTTCGTCCTGACACAGCTACAGAAATGAGAATCTAGATATAAATCTGGGAGTATTTCTTATTTCTATAATCTACAGCATTGTGATATTTTTTGAGTAGAATTATGTAGATTTATTTAAATAAGTGGGATCGTGGAAAGAGGAGAATTATATTATATCATTTTTTTTTAATTTGGGATTGATAATCGATATAAGGCTCCAAATATTTAAAAGAGATCAGGTGTTGTTTGTATGACAGGCTGTCAGTATTGCCATGAGAAACTCGGGTGTGCGCTCTTTCTGTGCGCAAAGAAAAGAAAAATTGAATATTTAATTTTTGACTAGTGAGGAGGCGGGGAGGAGGAATAATTATCAATATATTTAATGTTTCTTAATTTAAAATCAATTGGAGTGTTTCATTTCAAAATTCGAGTCCAAATTAGGATTATATTTCAAATTTTCCGCAAATATGCCGACGGCGCATCCTGTCGGAGGCATTACGTCAGCGTTGCGGCAAATTAATCTGGACTAATCTATATAGTATATATATATTAATCAGAAAATTATTTAAATTCATTATTTCAACACAGAAATATAAAAATTCGGATCTTATTATTACTTAATATCTGACAAAAATCACCTGAATTCAATTCGCGATTGAATCAAATATAGAAAACTTATGATTAATTGATTTCAAACACCTTACACACGTGTTAACAAATCGAGCACGCTGGACTGGGGATTGAATATATAACATTCTCTCTTGGTCCAGACTTAAGATTCAGAAGACTCCAATAGCCTCAACCAGCAGTAGTCTACCGTGTATATATATATATCTTGTTTAAAAACGCGATCAAAACAATTATCTTTAATATGTTAATTATTCTTTAATATATTAATTAGAAAATTATTTAAAGAATTATTGTTTTGTGTTTCATATGGGAAAACTAAATAATATCTCACATTAAAATGATTTTATATTATATAGTAAAAAGTAGGAATTTATGTCTTGAATTAAAACCAAATCCCCAGGAAGAAATAGAGATTAAATTTTATATATTAAATGCCGTCTTATAGGAAAATTCAGAAACACAAAACAATAATTCTTTTTTGTTTATTTTAACGTGCTTTTACAGTACATTTTCCAGCAGAAGAAAATATGTTTAAAAAGATCTTTTGACGATGTGCTCCTTATTTCTAATTTCATTCAAATTTCGTTTGATTGTTCAACTTTTATATATTTTGAATTTATTCATATGCGAAAAATTAAAATGGTTTTCTATTATACTGTGAAAAATAGTAATTTATATGTCCGGAATTAAAACCAATTCCCCAGCAAGAAATAGAGATTAAATTTTACATATTAAATGCTCTCTTATTAGAAACAATCAGAAATTTGAAAATTCTGAATATTAAGAGGTAGGTGTGGTTAAAATATACTTATATGAGCATAAAAGTGGCCAAATTTAATAGATGGTAAATCCTAAATAATTAAATTTGAAAACTCAAGATTGAATATCAAAAAGTTCAAACGAATGTGTCCATTTTATATTGAATTATATTTGAAATTATCTTATTTTTAATGATTTTATTAATCTTTTTTGACCAATTCATGTATCTATAGACATCTTTGAATCAACCTAGTGAAATTTATTCCTCTTCTTCTTTTCAGGGAGCAGGGTTTTATACTTTGGGATTGCAAATTTTTGGTATCCTTGCAAGAGCATCAAAATAATAATTTTTATAAAAAATAAAAAAAATAAAACCGACTTCAAAAAACTTAAATGCAACAAATAAAATAATAATAACTTAAAAATAAAATAAAATCGACTAAAACGTATAAATTAATTATTTTATTTAGTTACAACTAAACGACGAAATATTAACATGAAATTACTTTTTGAAGTCGGTGCAAAACAAACTATACCTATAAGCGAGCGTACCCTCCAAACGTACTAAGTAAGATCTGTCAAGTGCGATTCATAAAATGTATATGTTTGGCACCGACTTCAAAAAGTAATTTCATGTTAATATTTCGTCGTTTAGTTGTAACTAAATAAAATAATTAGTTTATACGTTTTAGTGGATTTTATTTTATTTTTAAGTTATTATTATTTTATTTGTTGCATTTAAGTTTTTTGAAGTCGGTTTTATTTTTTTTTATAAAAATTATTTTTATTTTTCATCTTTTTAGTAATGCTATTAATAGTGACTTAATATAATACCTTGCATGCATCTCGTAAGAGAAAGCGTCAGGCGAATGAATCAGAAAATGATAATAAAATTCAATTCTTAAATATAGAAATTCTCTCGAAACGTTTGCGGGTTTTGAATGAATGTTATAAGATTTTTTTTATAAAAGATTTTATTTATCATAATTTCGATTATTTGCTCATAAGAATTGGAGATTTACGTTATTTCGTCGTTGATCATATCATCAGAATTTGAACTTGAATCAGAACTTGACACCATCCCTAAGATACCCCCTTTCCAATAAAAAAAGTATCATCGAAATCGGTTCATAAACAAAGAAGTTAGGCCTGAACAAACCTAACAAAAAAGGTCTAATACCAATGAAAAAAACAGGACCAATCGGAAGCTAGACTGAATCCAATGCAAAAAAAAATCATCAAAATCGATTCACAATTGGCGGAGATATGAGTTAGCATAGACAAAAAAAAATTCAGTCGAATTGAGAACCTCCTCCTTTTTTGAAGTCGGCTAATAATAAAAATAAACAAGTGAAAGCCCAGCCTTCAGCTTGAATTTACATTTAGGTCCTATATCCCACTTTTTTAACAAGATAGATACCCAATCTTTTTGTCAACTAATTTATATATTGGAATTAAACAATTTGAAATTGAATTAACAAAATAGATTTAAATTGTAAAACGATTTTCCATTTATTTTATTTAAAGTTAATAATTAGTAAGTTGTTAATGATAAAAAACTATTTAAAAATTTCTTTAGATGAAAGAAGCTGATTTTTATGCTGTAACATATAATAACCATTGGAGTTAGGGAGTTTTCCCAGAAAGAGCAACCAGCCAGCTGATTAGAAACCACAAGGTTCCAATTTCGGTAATCCAATTACTTTTTAGTAATTACTTTTAGTAGAATTGACAAATTTTGGAAGTAACGAAATAATTTAATGAGAAATACATAAGCACTGTACATACGGTAAGTAATACAATGAAACAGTATATTTCTTCAATATTGTCGATTTTTCTCAAGGGGGGGGGTCAATGAGGTTTTGAAGTGAAACTTCTTTAGCGGCGTATCTGTTTGATTTTTTTTTACAATCAAGGAGAAATGACTCAATAGAGGGAAATATTTTTTTACAACCCACTAATATTTCATGACAATTAAAATTAGCAAATTTAAATTATTATTTTAAAATCCACTAATATTTCATGACAAATAAAATTTATTAAAATTAGAAAATTTAAATTATTTCAATAACATATACAGCTAATTAAGTTTCATGTGAGCTTATGTAGAAGAGGTTCAAACATTTTTTTAGAGGGAGGGGCACTGCGCCTTGCCCCCCATGATGATAACCTCGACATTTTATTGAAATAATAATAATGCTAAAATCTTGAGAGAATCCATTAGGAATATGAATGGATGAGTGATGATCTCTTTAGTAGAATCGTCATCTTAATACTTCTCTTTAATCATTTGAGATCATCACCATTTCTCTTTTAAATTTCCCTCGCAAATAGAGCTATCCATAACCTTTCATTTTGTATGACCTCCTCTATTAATCCTTCGCTATGTTCTCAAAAAATGTTTTATCAAACTACCCCTGGATGTTGAAATTCTATTAAAACAAATTCGCCTTTATTAAAACAGTTAATTAAAAAGTCATGGTGACGTTTTTAATTTACCCTTCAGAATGTTTAATGAAATTCATTTGCAGGTCTTAGTAAATGAACAGAATATGAATGAAGAATACAAATGATATTTATTAATTCATTAGAATGATTTAATAAATTTTATAATTAATATTTTTCAAATTCTTGTGGCTTAATCTTTATTCAATTCAATGTGAAATTGTCATTAATCAAATAAGACTGGCGAGTTGAATCCTTCGTTTAATTAGAGATGATATGTTTGTTTTGGCAATTTTTTTAAGAAGGGTTGGATTTTTGATGGAGTGGAAAATAAAAAATAAAATATTTTTTCATAATAGAAATCTGTGGTAGCTGTTAAAGATCTCTTTAACTTTAAGTACAGTAACTAGGCTATTTTTATTTTAAATTAAGTTCATATTAAAACGGCGGAGTCTGAGAACCTCAAAGTGACCATTCTAGGTGGTTTTTGTATCTGTCGTCATGGCCCCACATAAAATTTCTGAAGTGGGCCACTATTATGGAATAAGTGTGTGTTTTTTATGAAGTGAAATAACTCATGATACTTGATAAGTACACATATTTAAAAAAATCGTTAGTGCCGTTTTTGAAGAAAAAAATCTTTTATTTAAATATCAGCTTCCGATGTTCCGATTTCAACCAAAAGCTTGCTGTACTCCTTCTAGCCTATATGGAGCTTAAGTTTCGATTTTCGTAGCTCTGAGACTTATGGTTGCGAAACACAGGGGGGTACATATGTACGTACGCAGTGACCAATGGATTTTGGGCCACTTTAATCAGGTTTTATGTCCTTAATCTGGTTTCCAATTATTAAGGGCATCGATTCTTTCCACCTAGAAGTTACAAAATGAAATTGACTTTTTTCATCTCCGAGATAGAAGCTCTCAAAGAGTCAGGACCTAGGCAGGCGATCGCAATACTTCACATTACTATTTTATATAGAATATAAATGTGTGTGGTTTCACAGTGAATGAAATAAAACTCAAAGAGGTTTATACAAACTCAACTATATTTCGGATTATTAGTCCATCATCAGGAGTTTATAGGTTAAAACTAAGTTTTAACCTGTAAATCGCTGATGATGGACTAATAATCCGAAATATATTGAGTTTGTATAAACCTCTTTGAGTTTTATTTCATTCACTGTGAAACTACACACCCTTTACTTTATTAATTAATATCATGTTTCTCCTAAAACCTACTTTCTCTAAGTAAAAAAGAATATAAATCTGAAAGTAAAAATATAGTGTATTGGTTAAAGTCATAAAATTAAAATCTAAACTAACATAAACTACAATCACATACATTTTTATTTTCCGATTATATTAACGGTAAATGCCTAGGTATAAATGAAAGCGAAAATAATTTTTCAATCAAACTTTATTTACACTAATATACATATAAAGTTTACATTTCTATTTATAGTATAGTATATCTAGAAAAATTTTACTGAATTGTATTAAAAAGACCCTGCACTAAACTGTACAATTTTACCACGTTTCTATTAACTCGCTTTCTTGTATGTCTGTTTTGCAATCGATTTCAAACTAACTTCCCGATGAGCTAAAGACTTGAAACTTTAAACATAGATCAGAACTGGATGAGAATGCAATATAACTCGTTTTCTTGTTTATCTGTTTGTTTGTTTGTCCCGGTACACATTTTGAAATCGATTCAACGCAGCTTCACGGCAACCCCCTTCAGATAGCTTACAATTCAATCTTAAAAGCCTAGCTATTGCATACCCTACAGGCGTTCCATTATTTGAAATATTTTCGCGTGAGTTTTCGAAATTTTAATATACTATAAAGAGTATTGTTTTAATTCAAATTTTTATTTACTTGTCGTAATTTGAAATGTATGAATCATGGAACCACGTTTTTATTAACTCGGTTTCTTGTCTGTCTGTATATTCGCTACAAAATTTTGCAATCGATTTTAAAATAACTTCCATTTCTATGAGGTTGGTTGGTTTTATCGTCTGTTAAGCAATAATTTTTACAGTTAATAAATATTTTTCAAGGTTTTTTTCTAGCATACCCCTTTAAAAAATGCCACTCCCTGCCTTGTGGGTAGACTTAGACCCCTCCCTTGTGGGGACCAAGCCTGTCGTTGTCCGGAAGTGGCTTAATTTGAAATTGTGAAAAAAACATATAAATTCACCCATTTACTTTTTATCAATGGCAAATAAGAACGAGTTTGATATCTCAAACATTTTGGATGATTATGTATAGGAAACTCGGCATGGAATTTTTTTAATACCTATATCAGGGGTGTCCAACCTTTTGGCCTACACGGGCCACATTTGAAGAAATAAAATTGTCTCGGGGCGCTGATATATACTATTTCTATTTGATATTTGTTAGTCAAAAAAGAAAGTTAATATTGGAAAATAATGATATTCACCATAACAAAGAAGGAAAAATGGCATAGTATAACAATCTTTGAGTTCTTTTCCTTCAGGATTTTGTTTTTAAGTCAATTAGATAATTAAAAAATTTAATTACCTAACTAATAAATACGGGTATTTTAGTAAATGGAAATATGAGATGAAGAATAATTTTTAAATATTCGAAACTTCATTATTTTTTTACTTTATTTTTTTTACCTGTGGTTGAGCTTTTAATTTTGCTTTTAGTGAATTTAATTCTTGAAAATAGTTTCACATACGTACCTATATGTAAATACATATTTCTAAAAAGGAAATAAATATTGTGAAACTAGGAGTATTTCTTTCTGGGTAGGTAATTTTTGTATATTTTTAATAAAGAGACATTTTTTAATTTTTCTTTCTGTTCTATGTCTGATTGCAGTTCCATAAGAAAGTCTGCAGGTAAAATATTTATAATAAAAATGTATTCAAAATATGCCAAAATTGTGATTTTTTTTCGAAAATCTTGATAAATTTTTTCACATTTAAAATTGAAATTCTGTCTTTATTCTTAAAAAACTTTTGTAGAGATTTTCCATTTCTTTTTATTTTAGAAAGAGCCCTGGTATACTGATTATATTTTGAAATATCTGGTTCAAAAGGCAGAAAATATATTTTGAATTATTTTATTGTGATTTTAATAGGGTAATATAGTATAGCCATAAATGAACAATTTATGTTTAAGTTTATTAATAATTATTAGGGCAGCTCTAGTGTACCGAGTCTTGAAATTGTTTTTACTTTTTTATTATTTAATGTGCGAGTGATCGATTCTTTCATTAGAATCTGATCAACTAAAATAACGACAAAGGGCGTGGATAGAATGATCTCTCTTTCTTTAGAGCTAAGGTTTATTGCAAGGATGCCTGAAACAGGTCTGCGAGTTGTAAGTGGATGCCACTTTACAAGAATAGATCTGTTTCAGACTATTAGAAGATTAATTTCTTATTTTCTATTATTCTCGGAATGCCATTTTGAACTCGGACCAAAACGATACTCGTTAGCGTGAGAATATTCAATTGCCCTTCATTAAAATTAAGACAAAAATCTACAAAAGAAATTACTTGTTTCAGCTTTAATTAGAAAGCGTACCGAGTATTGAAAAAGTTTTTATTTTTTTTGTATTTTTAATCGCGTTACATTTTTTTTATTTTAGAAAAAAAAAATTATAAGCTCAAATTGTATCGGATATGTTTTCCAGTAAATACATAAAAATCTCTAAGGATGTTTATAATTTTATTTCGGGCCGCATGCGGACCGCCAGCTATGACAGTCATGACCTAGATAAATAGCGTTTCAATTTCTATTTCTTAAAATTTATTAACTACTTTAATATAACTTCCCTATTCTTCTTGTCAATCTTGTATTATTAAAGAGAAAGAAAAACTTATTAATTTTTGAAAAAATTTATTATTATTAAAATATATCTCGGGCCAAGTCGAATCCATCTTAACACAAAACATTTTTACTTTGTGTTAACTGAAGATGGGTTCGACCAGACCAGAAATTTGTTTTAATAATAATAAATTTTCAAAAATTAATAAGTTTTTCTTTTCTTTAATAATACAAGATTGATAGAAGAATAGGGAAGTATATGAATAATTTGAACAATCGAGAATATTTTGAGTGTAAATAACTATCTTTAATTAATATGAATTTTCTCAAATTTATATGGATTTCTACATTTAGATTCTTCTTCAAATCTTTTTGCAGAGCCCTCTGAATCTATAGTTAGAAAGAAACTTAATAGAAATGAATATGCATTACTTGTTCTAATATTTTTACGATTTATATTTATTAACTACACATAAATTTGGATTCTACATGCAAAAAAGAAAGTATCAACTATAATGATAAATATAATTAGGACATAAGACATAACTTAAATACAAAGACTTTAAGTCTTAACATTAATTGTTCTCCTGGGAAAATATATGTTAAAATTTAAATTCAAAGGTAAACTCATTTGAGAGATATACTAAACGACGAAATAAGTTTAATAAGCTAAGTGAAATCCTATCCTCGAAGGCTAAGTATGTTTGTAAACTTTTGGAACTATTTTCTTAACTAACGAGAGTTACTGAAATATACAAACTTCTTTAATCTCTTTTGCTTGTAAGGCTTAAAAGCCTTAATAAACAAAGATCCAATTTATATAATATATTATACTGTATTCTCAATCTTTTTAACTTCTGAAATTCATGAATTAAAATTAAACAGGTTTCCTTTAAGCAATAGTTGACATAATTAACAATTTTGGCTAACCTTGTTGTATATAATAACATCTAAACCATAACGAAGGTTGTATAAATTCAAATGTTTACTAACTGCCTGCTAGATTGATTATTCAATATAATTTGATTTTGTATGACTTCATGTATTGTAATAATTGGCTTATATATTCACTGTAAATTGAGGGTCTATGTAAGCTACTTGGCACTTCATTAAGACTTCCCAAAACGGGGGCCCGACAGTGTGAATTTACATCAAAATTAATCTTCTAATATAAATGTCAAGTACAACAATAAACAATATTAAATACGCTTCGTTAGTCTTCGGTAATAAGATATAAAAGTAATATAAACATGGGGACTTCCAGGCCATAGAATCTATAGATTGTGGTATGTCTTTGTTTTCTACTTCCATCTCCCTTAAGAACTTCAACCTTTTCCAGATCCAGATAGATAAATAGTATTTATTTGTGCTTAACAGTTTGTTATACTCATTTGTCCACATATATCTTCATATCCAATGCAACTCTTAAAGTAATATACTAATAACTAGCTGCGAAACCACTTTTTGGTATTTAGTTCTCTTTTTTCAGTTAATTTGAATTGATTTTTATCGTTAACAGGTGTTTAAAATAAATAATTAGTATTTTAGTTTGTTGAAAGAAAATCAAAATAAAAAATAGAAAATCGAAAAAATAGTAATTATCAAAGGACCAGTAAAAAATAAAAATTTAAAAAAAAAATGAATTTGGACCATTTTTGAGGAAGTTATGAGTAAAAAACCGAAATTCGATATCTTTTAAACCGGTGATCAAAAATATTTCAACATTTACCAGGAAGAGTTTTTTGATGGGTACTAAAAAATGTCAAAAAATGAAGGAAATTTTTCAAATGGTCCGATTTGGCGTGGAATCTATATGCCATCTATACATATAAATTTATACATTTATATATAATATAATAATACATACTATAAAATTATTTAAACTAGACAGTAAAGAAATCACAAAGCATTCTCTCCCAATTATCACAATTAAACAATCGATTAAACATAAAGAGAAACTCAAATTAGAAATAACTTTGTTGGTAGCTGGACTCGTTAGAAGCTAAATAAACTGGAATTCGAGACTAAAATATGTATTAATAAACTGCACGTTGATGTCATGTTTCAACTTTCTAGCTTACACCCTTTACTGAGAAAAAATTGCTGAACCTCCGAAATTCGCAGAAATCTTAAAAAAGTTTTCCCCCAAGATTTTAAATGATGAAATAATAATGTATATTTTGCACTTTTTAACCGACTTCAAAAAAGGAAGAGGTTATCAATTCGACTGAATTTTTTTGTCTATGTTACCAGATATCTTCGCCAATTGAGAACCGATTTTGATGATTTTCTTTTCATTGGGTTCAGTATACTTTCCGATTGGTCCCAAATTGGTAAACAAACTATATAAGCGGGTTTACCCGCCAAACGTACTAAGTAAGATCCGTCGAGTTCGATTCATAAAATGTATATGTTTGGCACCGACTTCAACAAGTGATTTGATGTAAAAATTTCGTCGTTTAGTTGTAACTAAATTAGATAATTATTTTATTCCTTTTAGTGTATTTTATTTTATTTCTTGCATTTATTCCTACAATTTCATTTAAAATATTTTTCTGTAGTAGAATATAGAAGAGCTTTGGTTTTTAACCGACTTCAAAAAATGAGGATGTTCTCAATTCGACTGATTTTTTTTGTGTCTAGTTACCTGATAATTTAATCACAAAGAACTATAAAGTAATAATTCTAATTTTGCATCAATTCAGTTTACTATTATAATTTCTATCTCTTTTACAAGACAAAAGATCAAAATAATGTGTTGTGATTAAATCTATTTTTCCATTATAGAGATTGCTCTTAATTTACACTTTCTTAGAGAATATAATCTCCTTAGATGATGGAATATATGCTTTGTCCTTCCTATGGCCTCACCCATCGTGGTTAATGACGATCAAATTACTTGCTAGAGCTATTAAATTGTTAAATGTTAAATGAGAAACTTTAATGGCAGATATCGATCCAACAAGTTAGCAAACTATGTAATGTAAACATTCAACTTCTGTTAAGAATTAATCCATGTGAGCAAAAATAATTGTAGGAAAATTAGGTATTTTTTTTTATCTTTTAAAATTGACTTGAATCGATGTTATGAATAAATTATAGAAAGGTAACAGTGTTTAAAGAAGATAATTTTCTTCTATTAAGGTAGTTGAATCACCATATGCGTTTTCTTATGGTTTTTTTGAAATTTAGATAGATTATTATTTAAATACTTCTACATCGATTGGTGGCAAAACGAAATTTATTATCAACTAGCTGCTTCGGCGGCCCTCTTGCTAGCCAGGGGCACGCCCCCCTGGACCCCGCTCTCGAACTCCCACCCTCACCCCCACTCCCACCCACCACACCCCCGAAACCCACCCAGCACCGCCGCACCATGTCCAACCTCCGCCCCCACCCCACCACTGCATTCCGCACCCTAACCCACTAACCCCCCAAAACCCATCCAGCATAATTTCCATCTTTTTTCAAAAAAAGACACTCAAAAAGATACTTAAATCTTTGTTTTCACTGTAAAATCCATGGGTCCGTCACTGAAAACTTTTTTCAGTTTAGCAGGAATTTTCACTATTCCCTTTGAGTTGAAGGGAGTGAAAAATCTTTAGCTATAATACTTATATATGTTGCATGTCAGAAAGAGATTTGTTTTAAGGGTTTGGCTACTGGCCCGGCAAGCTTAGTTAGCGCTTGGGTTCGATTCCTAAGGGGACGAACCTCTCTGATATGCAATGTAAAAATATTTCTCTAATATCTATGATGTCCTTAAAAGTTAAATTCATTTAATAATATTATATACTGGGTTGATTTTTGAAATAATTTCCATCTTTTTTCAAAAAAAGACACTCAAAAAGATACTTAAATCTTTGTTTTCTCTGTAAAATCCATGGGTCCGTCACTGAAAACTTTTTTCAGTTTAGCAGGAATTTTCACGTTGCATGTCAGAGAGAAATTTGTCTTAAGGGTTTGGCTACTGGCCCGGCAAGCTTAGTTAGCGCTTGGGTTCGATTCCTAAGGGGACGAACCTCTCTGATATGCAATGTAAAAATATTTCTCGAATATCTATGATGTCCTTAAAAGTTAAATTCATTTAATGTTTTTTATATATTTCTTGAAAATATATTAAAAATATAAAAATTTTGTGTTAAATTTATATAAAATTTATACTAGAGCGACATAAAAATAATTTGTTTTTAAGAATATATAGAAAACAAACTTTATATAAATTTAAAACCAAAATTTTATATTTTTAATATATTTTCAAAAATATATAAAAAACATATTTCGAAAATCTATTTACGGGTAAATTGCACCACGGACCGATTTGACGGACTAAAAATTTCCAAGGGCCGCACACAAATAAGAATAATTTTAATTTTTTTTTTCGAGATCTGGCTTTACAACACATTTTGTATTTAGTGATTTTTATTATAAGTGAATGCAAAGGTACACTGAAAGTGTTCAATCAGTGTAAATGTGAAAAAACAATACTACAACCAGATACGAAAAGAAAACATGCATTGAATGACCCAACGACAAAATGTACGTATTTATATGGCAATAAGCATAATTCAAAATAGTTTCAACTATCAAAATTATTATTATTATTTTTTTTAGTGATATTCAAAAACATAAAGTTTTAATATTTAACGCCTAATGATGCAATCGGCAATTCAGAGCGTTCGATTGGAATGCATAACCTAGAACACACAGGCAAATCTCTATCTTTCTAATCTTATATAGTGAGTCCTTTTCATAAGGTTTATAGTTTTAACTATCAAAATTAGATCTGAAATGAATTCTAAATTATTTAAATGACTAAACAGATTTAAAACATTGTAACATTGTTCCTTCGTTTAGTATGTGTACCTTTAGTATGTGGCTCAAATTTTTAATCCGTATCAAATATCAAATAAAAACGATGATAATTGGATACATACAGTAGGGAAGAAGCCGTAATTAGTACTCATATCCAACGCTCAAACACACCTGGATTAAAGTTAAACAAAATAATCCATTTAATATTATGTTTAAATTGCGACGTTGGCGTTCAAATAAAGTCCGCAACTCATTTTTTACGAGTAAATTGCCATCTCATTAACAAAGGAATAGAGAAACCATTATACTTACATGTGTATTATTTTCTTTAACAAAGTTTAACATTATTATTTCACTGACAGCTCTATTACATTTTAGCGCTTAGCGTCTTACTTATTTACGAAATATGATTGGTCCAAACACAGCTTTGCCTATAAAATTTAAGGAGGTAGGTGTTGGTTCAAGGTAAATTATTTTTGAATAATAAGAAATTAAGTAAAGAAAGGATCAATGTGTCGTGAAAAAGGAAGAAAAAGTAACTTCAGAGATTGAATTAGAGTCAAAGCTAGCTGTGTTTTGAAAGACTGAAGGAATTTATATCGCGAGAAATCCTGATGTGTGGATGCCCTGGCTCTTAGGGCCGGTTGTATGTCGCAAAGTAAATGCTTTCAGTGCCTGTCATCTGATTGGCCATTCCAGTCCCTCCATTTACCATCTACCCTTTGTTAGTTGTAAAAAGCATTTACTTTGTGACATACAACCGGCCCTTAAGTCATTGCTAGTGATAAACGAGTTTGTTCGATTTGTATCTAATTTAAACTCGCCGAGATGTTGAATGTTTAAAAATCGTGTGTTTCACGAAATAAGGTTTGAATGCAACAAGGGGTGCACCAAGAAGATGCAGCCAGGCTCTTTGGATCTCAAAAGACCCTTGTATTACCGAAGAAAAGGAGAAAAGGTAGAGGCGTAGGTGACTGTGCACCCGGGTCTCGAAGGTTAAATAAAAAAGGGCAAAGGGCGACAAGGCCGTTTCTACGATGAACCACTGAATCGAGTGGGCTAGATAAGATCTTCAAATTAGTCTGATGGTTCGCCTCTGAATTGAATCCAGTGTGGAAAAATATTGATTAGAAAGCCCTCACCATAGATGCCAACCATATTGGAGAATATTGGAGCGAATTTGAGCTTTGAATAGGGTAAGCAATTGAGTTGCCGTGAAACAACGTCTGATCCGGAGTGTTTTCTTGTTATGAGTGACTGTGTTGTACAAATTACAATTCTCTCCAGAACCTCTCCCTTATCTTTGCCGGCTCTTACAATCTTTAAGACCTGAGTGCACAAACACCTTTGTATCCATCCATTTGATTGGTCTTCTCTTCACTTCGGTAATGGAGTAATGCAATGATATAGGGACCGTGAATTACGACTTTAGCGCCAACTGGGGACGAAAATGTAGGTTATGGGGGATGACTTATTAAACGTCCAAGAGAAAGAGACTCGCCAGACTCCCTAGGCTCCGTGCTCTTTTATCTATGATATATTCTATAATACAATATTTGCTCCAATTCTCCCAAAATATTGAAGGGGGCAATAAAAGAGTGTGTCTTCTTCTGGAATAATAAATTTTATTTATAACGAGACTATAGTTTCGAGAGCTTTGCCCTCTTCATCAGTCCATTATAATTGATTCACAGGAATTAATGTATGATTGGAAAGTGAGCGTTACATGAGTCTCCCAAAATAATTTGAATAAATAAACACAAGAGAGCGCTACTTTCGAGAGTAGTACTCCCTCTATGTTTAACGCGCCGCTATATCAAAATCTAGAGGAGTAGCATCTTCTCAGCGCGGTCCGCTTTAAAAAAATTAATTTATCTTTTTATATTAAGAAGGAGAAATACTATGAAAAACCTTTCATATATTATTGTTAATATAAATTAATAAAAAAACAATCAAACAAATAATAAAAAAATGTGTGATGGGGAAGTTGAAAAATGAAATGAAATTGAGCTGTCGAATCCGGTATGTTGTAAATTAAAGAAGCGAGACTCCCTTTTTTTAGAGATAAATATACCTATGGTAAATATATATTTACTTTTAAATATTTATTCCCTTTAAACCACACACATTAATTATTATACATTTAATTTTCTTAGTAAAACATAATCAAAGCTTCCATTTCGATTAAGAGGCTTCTCGTAAATTCTTGCAAAGGGTTTGTTAATCGGATAAGGAACCTGGATGATCTAATGAAAATCTGTTTTATGCCCTATTCACTTTGATCAATACTAACATAGAAACGGAGCCATGGAGTTTATTAGAAGTTGGTTGATGAATGATTCTAGATATGTAGACGACAAAAATCGAAGGTGTCCCATCGAAAGAAAATCCAATTTTTTGAGTTAAAAAGGCAAAAAAAACATTAAAAATTATTTTTTCTCAAGTTTTGAAATTTTTTTCAAAAAGTTATTAAAAAAAAAAATGACCTAAGTTAGAATATCTTTATTCTTGTCAAAGTTATGAATATTTCAATACTTTGATCTAATTTCTTCAAAAATCGAAATTTCGTTATGAGCTAAGATAGAAAGCTAAAAATTTATATGTCTACTTCTTTCTACACATATAATAACTTAATAACATATGTTATCAAAAAGTCAAAAAAATCGTAGAGTGTCACCGACAAAAACGTCATTGAATTGACATGGAATGCCCCATATTTATTATTGTTTACAAAATAAGGTAAAATGTATAGTTTTTATCATCAGTAGAAAAACTGATTTGAGTCTCACTATAAAACAACCCCAAGATTTTTTCAATTATGTTACTTCTCTTGAAGTCCCATATTCCACATCATTCATTTTCTGAGGAATATATTCTATTCTAGGCATTCTATCTCTTAATTTTCCTATATCCAAAATACCCCTGAACATTTTCATTTCGATTTTCCAACAACCAGTGGGAGTAGAAATTTTACAGGATATAAATAAATGTTCAATAAAAATTTAATAAAAAAAAATCTGGGCATCAGCGAAGTCATGTCTCTTATTCTACTAGGAATATATTCAATCCATATTCCCCTAACCCTTCGGTGAGTAACTACTCCCCCCTCCCCCAAATTTTTTTTTTGTTACGATTGCCTCACATTCCTAAATTATCTAAGTATTTGGGGGAGAGGGGAATCGAAATTCGTCGAAAAGATTATTAAAGTCATTCATGGTTGTACAGTAAGTAGGGTGGAACGAAAATGTCCTTTTCTTTAAATTTTTTTAATTTTGTATTTGTAATAGTGGCCAAAATTTGTATTTTAGATTCATAAAGAAAGGCCAAAAAATTTGATTATCATATTTCAATATCTTAAGGTGCTCTCAAAAACTTTAATATTATTAAAAATTTGTAATTTTGAAAAATGTTTTTAATGTTTTATTCTGAATGTATTTGTACAAAATGTTGTTAGTTTTAAGACAATAAAACGATATAAAAATTATATTACAAAATAGCAGCTTATTGGAAAATTATACGAAATAATACTGAAAAATTGCACTTTTATCAAATTGTTTCGTTCTTGAGGCACCTCATGTCATGCTATAATCACTCTCTCAAAAATTTGTATGCCTTTTTTACATCAATTAACATTTATTTTGTGGTATTACAATAACAATTTATTGTTTTTACTTACAAACAAAAAAAAGTACCTAGCCATATCTGTTTATTGAAACTTTTAAGTTCTTGCACTTCAAGACATGCTCCAATGACTTATATTTTGTTTTCGTCTTTTATACTAGTAAAGGCAACTTTTCCACACTATTACAAATAAAAAAAATAAAAATTTGTATTTTACGTTCCACCCTAAAAATTTGTATTTACGTTCCACCCTATTGTACAGTGAATAAATTTTTCAGTGTGATGGAAAAGTATATAGTAGCAAAAAGTTTTTCGGCAGAAAATATATATGGGCGATTACACAACAAGCTTGAACTACGTCTTTGAAATCACAATTCCATTTGGAATTATATAATATAAAAGTGAATATAATTTGTAGGACACAGGTTTTCCGAAAGGTAGTCTCTGTCTAAGGAACAGGGTCAAACCTGACTCAGTGCAAAAATTTATCAGCTAGTATACCTACTCTGACCTACACAAATTTACTCACCCACACACAAAATTTGTTTTATGAATAACAGTATTGTTATTTTAAAATAAATATTTAAAACATGTTAATTTTTCAATAAAGTATATTATTTTTCTTGTATTTAAAATACGAAGGTAATTTTTTAAGAGTTATTTTCCGATAAATTAAAAACATGTTATAATGTATTTAGAAAATATATTTAAATTATGATTATATATGAGTAAAAGCCTAGATGAAATGAGAATTGGCAAAGCTGCAAAAACACACTTCATTTAACAACAAAGATATCCTCCTGGGTGACCTAATGGGGTCAATGCGAAGAGGAATTATGGAAAACTAGATGGGTAATGGGGCAAAAAGTGTGAAAGCTACAAGATAACAATTAAACTCTAAGTTCATAATCGACCACAAGTTCAATAAAAATGAAAGTTGAACATTTCAAAATTTTCATGTTTTTTTATATACGATAAATAGAAGATAGAATTTTTTGTATTAAAGTACAGTTCTTTCTTTTTTACTTTCACTTAGATATAATGTTATAATGAAGTTTAGCATATTTACTAAAAAATCTATAAATTTTAATTTCATACATCCTTTTTTAGGGATGTGAGTTGAATCACAATTATTCGATTCTTCAAAATTCTGATTTTTATTATTTGATAGCCGTGACTGTTACAAACCCAAATGAAATCTTTTAATTCAAAATTAAAAAAAGGGTGAGCAATTCTTTCATTAGAATGTGATTGTGAAAAATGACTAAATGATATAATCATTGCCTGTTCCTTTAGAACTAAGTCATTGCAAGGATAATAAATACAAATCCGGACCTATTTCAGACTAATTAGAGATTCATCTTTTAATTTCTATTATTTTCGGAATGGCCTTTTATCTTTTGAACTTGGACCGAAACGTTATAAAATTAAAGAATATTCGATTGGAATTAATTTGTGTGGCTCTAACTGGCGAGTCTTGGAAAAAGTTTGTAATTTTTACTCCATTTAATTTTTGAAACTCCCTCCTCTCATTCTAGGAATTACCCTAGATGCAAAACTAAAGTGGAAGGAATACATAAAGATAAAAATTCAAGAACTCAACATTAAATACTTTAAAGATAAAAGTAAATAAATATTATATGCATTATTCATTTACCATGAGTTAATATTTCTAGGTAAATGAATATTTCATATAATATTTATTTACTTTTATCTTTATTAAAGATGTTCACCTTGCACCAACACCACAATCTACTATTAATTATTAAATACTTATATAAACATTAAGGTATCTGTTATTTACCAAGTTGATTTTTTTATCAGCGCCCCCTAAATCTTTAGCTTATGGTCTAAAAAAAATATCAGACCAAAAACACCTCTTAATATTCATATTTAACCGTGCTCTAAAGACGATACATTTTCCATTAAAATAACATGGGATTTTGCACCGTTTTTTACTTTATCCAATGCGAAGCATGGGTCAAGTATTGTAATCACTCGCGCGCCAAGCGGGACTTCAAAGGGTCCTCAGGTAAAGACTACGGAACCCGTGGACTCAATTAAGGTCACAAATTGTAGTATTCAATTAGGTTGAATTTTAGCACGTGACGATTTTGCCAAAAATTACCTGGGGTCTCGTCGAGAGGCCAAAAAGTACCATTTTTTTTGGAAGTGCGTGGGGATGGATGGATGGATGGATGTTATCGTTTTTTTCGTCCACGATTTTTTCCACACCTTTGCACCGATTAAAATGAAATTTAAAACCTACCATTCTTTTAACAAAATGAAGCGCTGATTAGTTTTTGGTACATATCGGCCCACAAACATGAGTACTTTATTTGGGTACTTTTTTAGTTTTTTTTAAATATCTTGAAAATGAATTAACGAATTTTGATGAAATTTAATATCCTAATTAAGTATCTTGGGGACAACAAAAAAGGTTAAATAAAGTTTTTAGTAAAAGTATATTTTAAAGTACTTTACTCTAGAGTAAATTAGTACTTTTTTTTAAATTCCTTATTTTACCAAAAATTTAAAAAAAAACTTTAAAATTTATTCATTTGATCGGTAATATAGCTCATTTAAACTTGCTTAAGTAAGAATGGTTAGGCTTCTCGCTGTGAAATGATAAACATTTGGGAGGAAATTTTATAAGTAAACATAGCAACTTTAAAATCAAAAATAGTGATTGATTCTGATTTAGTACTTGAGGAATAACCAACAATTCGATATTGAATTATTGACGTTTCGGTTTTTATTGGTAACCATTGCTGAAGACATAGAAGAATCGACTTAAAATCAAAAATAGCGATTGATTCTCATCTAGTACTTGAGGAATAACCATTCTATATTGAATTTTGACGTTTCGGTTTTTATTGGTAACCATTGCTGAAGACATGGAGGGATCGAGTTAAAATCAAAAATAACGATTGATTCTCATCTAGTACTTGAGGAATAACCATTCTATATTGGATTTTTGACGTTTCGGTTTTTATTGGTAACCATTGTGAAGTCATAGAGGAATCGAGTTAAAATAAAAAATAACGATTGATTCTCATTTAGTACTTGAGGAATAACCATTCTAAATTGGATTTTTGACGTTTCGGTTTATATTGGTAACCATTGCTGAAGACACATAGGAATCGACTTAAAATCAAAAATAGCGATTGATTCTCATCTAGTACTTGAGGAATAACCATTCTAAATTAGATTTCTGACGTTTCGGTTTTTATTGGTAACCATTGCTGAAGACATGGAGGAATCGACTTAAAATCAAAAATAGCGATTGATTCTCATCTATTACTTGAGGAATAACAATTCTACATTAGATTTTTGACGCTTCGATTATTATTGGTAACCATTGCTGAAGACATGGAGGAATCGGCTTAAAATCAAAAATAACAATCGATTATTATCTAATACTAGAGGAATAACCTTATTGCATTCCATTTTTGATGTTTTGACTATTAATGGCAACCTCTACTGAAAACCGGGAAGAATCGACTTAAAATTAAAAAGACTAAATTCTTTTTTGGTAAACAACTCAAGCTCGACTGTTAAATGAGAATCGATCATTATTTTTGAATTAAAGTCAACATGAATTGCAAATAGCAAGTGAAATCTGATTAGTAATAAAGGAATAAACATATTAATATTTCAAATGAATTTGGATAAAGTTTAGCAACGATCCGTTGCAGTTTATTTTTCTTTTGAACAATTGAATATACACCAACGAAAAATACATATTCTTGTAGGAAATTGAACGCTCTACAAGAAGAAGTCTATTATAATTTTTTTGATAAATCAACTTATTCAAGAGTTATTTGAAGTTAAATTTGAACTTATAGAAAATTTTCAGATTCTTGAAGAAGTGAATTTATCAAAAAATCATAAGAGACCTTTCTTGTAGAGCATTCAATTTCCTACAAGAATATGTATTTCTCGTTGCTGTATGTTCACTTGTTCAAAAGAAAAAATTAAATGTAAAAAGTTGCAAAATCCCATGTTATTTATAATGAGAAATGTATCGTCTTTAGGGCTCGGTTTAATATGAATACAAAGAGCTATCTTTTGGTCCGATATTTTTTTAGACCATAAGCTAAGAATTTAGGAGTCGCTGCAAAAAAAAAATCATCTTGGTAAATAACGGACACCCTAATAAACATGCTCAAACTTCTCTCTGTTTCTAAACATACGTACCCTAGTTTTAATTAATCAATAAGTATAACAAAAATTATTTATCTAAAATTAAGCATATTTGTTTTTCAAATGTTAAATCATCTAACATGGAAATAAAAAATATTAATTATCCATTTTCCCTTCTCTTCCATAATGCAAGGGCTTTCGAGGATCCATAGTGGGCTGCATCTTCCTTGTGCGCCTTGCATTAATTTCATTAAAAAAAAACTTATTAAATGAAAAAAAATATATAATTATCAACATAATTAATAACAAATATTATGCTCTATTAGAACAAAGAATCTTGCTCGAGTTTCTCCATTTCCATTTCAATAAACATTAAAATGAATTACACTTTAATTAACTCTTCATTATTTCTGTTTAATAAATAAAAATTCATGTTTTATGAATGATAATTAAATTCAATATTAATAATAACAATAATAATAATCTTTTGTTCTTGGTTGAGTAATCAATTCCCTGTTATTTCAATAAACTCGCATATATTTTGTCATTCAGTTTAAAATCATTTGATTGTTCTTGCCCTAATATCCTCCACCTTCCATGACAACACCATTATGGAAATGATTCTATACAATGGAATTGCTAGTGAATAACTTTGATTTGACTCTGTACAAGAAATGTAAATATGTATGAAAATAAGATTTGGAACTTGGGTACAATCAGAAAGCTCAAGAGATGTATGGAAAACGTTTTGCTTAATGAACCGCTACATATGGAACGCATTCACATGCTAAATACAAATTTATATGCGATCATAAATTTACATTGAGAGATTTTTCAAGACTCAGCCAGAATAAAAATAAACTGGTGGTCAAACAATATAATTTTCAATTATATCTTTTCCTTTATTTAGAAATCTATAATTAATTAACATTAACAAAAATAAATTTAAAAGCTGTACATGTTGACTAGACCCAGATTACATATGAATAAATTTTAACAAATTCTTCTGCTGATGTACATAGATGATAAGAAAGATCGAAACAGTGAAATCAATAATGAAATTACAGAAGACCGTCTATAATCCAGACGTCAAAAATCCGGACCGTCAATAATCCGGATTCAATTCCGGTGAAAAAAAAGTTGAAGTGAATACATACATACATATTTCTCAAACAAAAGCGATGATGTGACAGGCTGGGCGGGGTCTGACAATCTATAAACTGTACAGTATTCTGTAATTACATATGGACATTTGTATACTTGTATACATAATATGTGTAAATGACTAGTACAGTCAAAACCCACCCCCAGAGATCTCTACTATAGATAAGCGTTAACTTAGAAACATATACATACATAACTTGTAAGAGAACTGTCACTTATTATGTTTACATATAGAGATAAACAACTTGTAATTATCCCTTTCAGGTATGTTTCCTTATTATAACAATTATCTTTATTGTATTGTTTGTAATATAAATATGTATATATTGTATTATCCCTTTCAAGCATAATAAAATCTGTTGTCAAAAAGAATTTAAATATGTATGAATTTCTTTCAATAAAATACATTATTAGTTCATATTAATTAATGGTTTTATTTATCTGCTCAAATTATTTAACCACTAAAGTGAATTATTAACGGTTTTAGCAAGTGTTCTTTTTGCTATGAACTCAAACGATCTTTTTTTGGTCCTTTTCGAAAATCCGGACAATTTGATATTCCGGACCGGGTCCGGTCAAAATTAATCCGGATTATCGACGCTCTACTGTAATTAGACTGATTTTGTAACAAGTCAAATATACAAGCAAAAAGGATTCGACCATTCCTATGAAATAATGAGTCAAAAAATAAATAGACTAAAACTAAGTTCTATCAGAATCTTGGTTCAAAAGATATCTATAATCTACCAAGACGAAGTACATAACATATTAAATCAATATGTAGATAGCCTTCTGACAGGACCAATCGTTCAAATTGATACAACACGTATATTTTGTTACTGCATTTTTTTCAAACTGGACGTATCGATACGAATGTCCCAGTTAGTATTCGATCAGCAGAGTAAGGATCAAGGCAGGTCAAGATTGATCATTATACACCGCGCCCGATCCCGTTATACTTTAATAATATTTACATTTTGTGATTTACCTATTTTAATGAGTAATTTTATTGTATTTATGCATGTAAAATTCGTATTATTTAGTCATATAATTATTCAGACTTTATTTTGTAACAAAATTCAAATTGATATATTCAGCAAATGAATCGGTCATTTCAAAAACCACTTAAGTCCACAATCAGAACTTTTCAGGAATCAATAAAAACTGTGTAATCACAAATAAACGAATTTTCAAGGAATTTTTTGGGCTGAATAGTTTGTGAATATCAAATAATCTTTATAATTAAATAATAAATTTAAACAAGAAAACAGAAAAACTATTCTTGACTTATGTTGTTTTAGCAAGAAACAGGGTTAGGTGGTATTAAATTTGAACAAAACAATCATATTATGACTTGTGTCGTTTAAGCAATGAACGACGACTTTGGGGTACTGTTTGAACAGGAAGGAATGTATTAACGTGCACGGTTTTTACTCAGATTATGGGTTTACCTTTAAGAAAGTGTTCGCAACAAAAAGAGCATGTTTGGAAAATTTTTGACTTAGGTGGTTTTTGAAATGACCGATTCAAATATGGATCGCAAATTTACTTGATGACTTAGAAGAGGACAACGTGCAAATATAAAACAACGAGGTTGGGACGGAGTTGAAGGTATCTATGGATGCGGGTCTTGAAAGACTGAAGGTTCTATGTAGCTGGGAAGACGTAGTCTTTTGAATAATTATTATTCAAGTCAAATATCTCCATTGATGCGAAAAATACTATTATTATATTATATAGATTAAGACACAAGCATACAAGGATGCTATTGTTGGAATAATGTCATTTGAATCTTAATTACCAATTAGAAAACACATACTTTGATTGTTATGATACTTGTTATTAATTTCCATAATACGATTTGAATAGAATAACTAAAGCATGAGAGATTTAATTAACTTTATTTACCAAAGATACGATATAATAATCTTTTGATCATAATGTTAATTAATTGTATAAATATTTGAGTTCGGAATTTCATGGATCTATTCAATTTTCCTAACGTTTTTAAGCAAAAGATAGAAGGGATTAGTCTTTATCCTGCAGAGCTTTGTTTGACTTAAGAACATTTGATTTAGAATCGGAATTAGGGAACGAAAGTTGTAAATCATTTGATGTATGTACCTATAAAGGTATAGGTAATAATTAAACTAATTAATTCTTGATCTCTCTGTTCAATGAATTTTACTATATGCTATTTGTGGATTTGATTTGATGATAATTGTCAGCAAAAATTTACTAGCTTTTTTTCAAATTTCATATTTATATATAGTAAAATACTTTAGTAATTGTATATCATAATAATAATGTTTGTCATGGGAGCAAATGGAAAAAAGATTAAAGATAGAAATGTTTCTACATTTGGTCGAATTTTTCTTTTTCTTTCATAGAATAACTAGAAATATTATATTCGTTAATAGTTATAATTTGGAAAATTCTAATTAGAAGTATACAATATCTTTTATATGTAGTTAAAAGTCGAATTTTCAACATAAATGCGTGTTTTTTAATCTCTAGAGAACAAACAGTTATAGAGTCTAGAGCAGCTATTCTCAACCGCTGGTCCGAACTGGGTCCCCGGAGAAATTTTACTAGTCCGCGGACAATTTTTTCTATCCGCGAAAAAAACTTAAATATTATTGTAAGTAAATGATAATAAAAATGTTACAATTAACTTATGTAGTAGTTCTTTAATACCTAGTAAAATTTTGTTGTTAAAAAAATATCACTGGTCCGCGAATTTTTTTTTACAAATTTTACTGGTCCGCGGGCCAAAAAAGGTTGAGAAACGCTGGTCTAGAGTTTAATCCTCACTTGAATGAAATTTAAAATGAAAGCTTAGTGATTGTTTGAGATACTATATTAATAATTCAAATTATTCAATTGTTCCTCTAATGGAAAAACACGTCTCAGATGAAATAACTAATAAAGGACTTTCATTGAAAGGTTATAAATTGGAACAAGTTTGCACTAAAAATTAAAGAACTGGAGGCGTGATGATATTCCTGAAAACACAGCTTAAGTATAAAGTTAAAAAAACATTAAATTATGAAAACTATCTCTGGTTGATATCTATGGAGAATAAAAATAGATAGATGTATATTTACTATAATCTATCATCCTCCAGTTAAGAAAGATGCTGAGTTTTTGAATAAGTTTGAGGAGTACCTCGATGAGATTAGTGATTTTTCTGGAAATATAATTATTATGGGGGATTTTAATTATGATTTAAACCTAACAACATTTTATATTAAAAAATATAAAGATTTGATCTATAAAAATGGACTCGAACAGATAGTAAATCAACCAATGAGAATTACATCATATAGTGCAACGATTATTGATCATGTTATAACAAATATAAAGAATGATTTAAAAGTAAAAGTTCTTTCCACTCCAAAAATTAGTGATCACTATATACTAAATGTTTCAATAGACGACTTATTCAATGAAAAAAAAAAATTTTTAAGAAAAAAATAAAAACCGACTTCAAAAAATTAAATGCAACAAATAAAATACACTAAAAGGTATAAAATAATTATTATCTTATTTAGTTACAACTAAACGACGAAATATTAACATGAAATTACTTTTTGAAGTCGGTGCCAAACAAACTATACCTATAAGCGAGCGTACCCGCCAAACGTACTAAGTAAGATCCGTCGAGTGCGATTCATAAAAGGTATATATTTGGCACCAACTTCAAAAAGTAATTTCATGTTAATATTTCGTCGTTTAGTTGTAACTAAATAAGATAATAATTATTTTATACCTTTTAGTGTATTTTATTTGTTGCATTTAATTTTTGAAGTCGGTTTTTATTTTTTTCTTAAAAATTATTTTTATTTTTCTCTTTTTAGTGATGTCATTAATAGTGATCATATCATCAGAACTTGACCAAATTAATATGACACCATCCCTAAGACACCCCCTTTCGGATAAAAAAAGAACCATCGAAATCGGTTCATAAACAAAGAGGTTAGGTCTAAACAAACCTAATAAAAAAGGTCTAATACCTATGGAAAAAAATCGAAAAAAATGGGACCAATCGGAAGCTAGACTGGACCCAATGCAAAAAAAATTTTCAAAATCGGTTGACAATTGGCGGAGATATGAGGTAACATAGGCACAAAAAAAAAAAAAAAAAAAAAAATTCAGTCGAATAGAGAACCTCCTCCTTTTTTGAAGTCGGTTAAAAAAGCAAACTCTATGGAAAAATAATGAGGATATAATGTTTGAATATAAAAATTATAAAAAATAAGGAACAATTTAGCACCATAAGGAACAATTTAGTACCAAAATATTTACTAGAAAAATTAAAATATACAAATGTATTGGGTTGTTATGATTTGAGAAGTGGGGAAAATTGATGTTTGCAGGACAAATAAAAAATTAAAAACTTTAATCTACAAGAGTTTGTCGGATTACAATAAAGTGCCAATTGAGATAAAGAATGCCACGGGAATTCATGAATTCAAAAATCGATTGTTAAAATTTGTAATTTCGAAGAGATGATCTTCTTGTGTTATCTCCACCAAAATGATAATACTAAGTTGTGGTATACTTGTGTTGTTTCCTGTATTATTATTATAATGTTTATATGTATATTATTTTAGTATTTGTATTGTATGGTATAGTATTGTATGTGTATTATTGTTATAATATCTGTATTCTATTGTATTATTGTTGTACATTATTATTGTAATATTTTATATTGTATTGTATTGTTAACTTTTATGATTGTATATTATTATTATATATGTATAGCTGAAAAATAGCTAATAAAGAAATTATTATTATTATTATTTTAACATCAAAGCAATGGAAGTAGGTATTTACTATTCCTTTATTTCAAATATTTTAAGTTTTTGTCAATATTTTTCAATATTTATTCAAATTACATGTGATCAATAAATTTTATAAATATTATTAACCTGTGAAAAAGTTAAGTTTTTTAAAGTTTTACAAACTTACTAGGTTTGTTTTCAGGGCACTAAATTTTTTAATAAAAGAAACATTGTAAAATCTTTGAAAGTTCCTCTTTTTCTGCGAATCGTAATCAGATAGCTTCGAATTTTGAGGAAGGCGCAGAAAACTCTTCGCCAACTCTTTTATCCCTATGATCTCCAGAGACTGGAACTCACTTTCTGCCATCGTCTTCGCAGCGACTTATAACCTTCAGCTGTTTAAGATCCGCATCCACAGATACCTTCAACTTCTACCCAGCCCATAAAATCCCATCTTCTTCTTCTTTTCACGATGGAGGGCCCAATACAGGCCTTTAGGGGATGCACCTTTTTGGTGTATCTCCTTCTCACATCAATATCATTAAAAAAAAAAAAAAACGGTATGAAATCTATGTGAATTATTACTTTACTCAGCTTACTCTAATAAATTTTAAATCTTTTACTTTTTAATTTTGCGAATTCTCACCCAGATTCAAAATCGCTAAAATTGTCTTTCTAGAAAAAAGGCATGGTTTTCCAAATATTCTTTAGTAGTGATATTCAGAAGATAAACAATTCCTGCTAAAATGTCTTAAATTACTTCTTTTTGAAGAAAAATTCTTAACTAAAAATACGAAAAACATTTTCCAGCTTCTTATTTTCCTGCTTTCTCTTTGACAGAGATACTTGGCTGGTAGAATACGTCCCACAGTTGCCGGAAATGAAACTACATTGGAAATGAATGCATTCATCCAAACTTTTAATAAAATTAAGTCGAATATTATTGTAGCAAATATTTGAAAATTGTGTATTTTTACTTTATCCAATGCGAAGCATGGGAGAAAGAAGTATTGGAATCGCTCTCGCGGCAAGCGCGACTTCAAAGGGTCCTCAGGTAAAGACTACGGACCCCTAGACTCAATTAAGGTCACAAATTGAAGTATTCAATGAGATTGAATTTTAGCACGTGACGGTTTTGCCAAAAATTACCTGGAATCTCGTCGAGAGGCCAAAAAGTGCCATTTTTTTTGGAAGTGCGTGGGGATGTATGTATGTATGTATGTATGTATGTGTGTGTGTGTGTTATCGTTTTTTTCGTCCAAGATTTTTTCCACACCTTTGCGCTGATTGAAATGAAATTGAAAACCTACCATTAGTTTAACAAAATGAAGCGCTGATTAGTTTTTGGTACATATCGGTCCACAAACATTAGTACTTTATTTAAGTACTTTTTTAGTTTTTTCTAAATATCTTGAAAATGACTTAACCAATTTTGATGAAATTTAATATCCTAATTAAGTACCTTGGGGACCACAAAAAAGGTTAAATAAAGCTTTTAGTAAAATTATATTTTAAAGTACTTTACTCAAGAACATATTAATATTTCAAATGAATTTTTTTTTTTTTTTTTTTTTTTAATGCAATCGAATGCAAGAAGGGGTGCACCAGTAAAGATGTAGCCCCTATGGATCTCGAAAGACCCTTGCATTACCGAAGAGAAGGGAAAGTTGATTAAGTGAGAGGGTGTAGACGTAGGTGTCTATGCACCCTGGTTTTGAAGGTTTGAAGATCATAGGTGCTGGGAAAGATAGAGGCTGGGAGAGAGTTCCAGTTCCTTGAAGTCATGGGGATATATGAATTCGCGAATGAAGTGGTCCGGCACTTTTCTAATTTGACCGCGAAAGAGTGTTGGGAGTCGGCAAAACGTGCTGCGTGCAAAGTATGCTTTGGGGGGAATTATTGATTTTATCTCATCAGAGCACCTGCCGTGATAGTATCTATAGAAAAGGGAAAGGGCGGAGACATCTCTTCGATGAGCCAGCGAGTCGAGGGAGTCGGTGAGGGTAAAATCGTCAATTAGCCTGACGGCTCGTTTCTGAATTGCATCAAGGGTAGCAAGAGAATATTTTGAGGCTCCTCTCCACAGATGAGAGCCGTATTCGAGACAGGGGCGGATTTGGGCCTTGTAGATGGTGAGAAGTTGTGGGGGTTTGTAAAATCGCTTGGACCTGAATAAGAAGCCAATCTTCCTTGCTGCAGATTTCGCCACAGAGGAGATGTGTTCATTCCAAGACAGGTCAGATGCGACAGAGACGCCCAACATGGATAGGCTGTCACACATTTTCAGGGTATTCGAATCGAAGTGAATATCAGGGAAATCTCTATTTTCGCGCCTAGAAATTAGACAACATTGAGTCTTATTTGAATTAAAGTTAACTAAATTTTGAGAGCCCCATTTATTCAGTTTGTCTAGGTCGAGAGTAATTGAGGAGGCAATATTGATTCGATTATTCGGGAGAGAGGGTTTGCCGTGTAGAGTGCTATCGTCGGCGTAACAATGAGTGGGGTTTGCCATTTGATCAATAAGGTCGTTTATATAAATAAGGAAGAGTGTGGAGGAGATTACAGAGCCTTGGGGAACACCAGAGTTTGTGGAGAACGATTCAGAAGATGTTCCATCCACCACAACTTTTATACTTCGGTTTGTCAGAAAGCTTTCTATCCATTTGCGAAGTGTTGGTGTGAATCCAAAGGCTGGTAGTTTGGCAAGAAGATTTTTGTGCCAAACCTGGTCAAAAGCTTTGGAGATATCAAGGGCTACAGCGAGGGTTTCTTTTCCGGCCTCTAGAGTATTGTTCAAGGTGTGGGTGACATAGGTTAAGATGTCGCCTGTGGAACGATTTTGTCTGAATCCATATTGCCTATCGTGAATTAATTTATTGTTTTCTAAGTGATGAAGGACGTGTTGGTTTATGACTAATTCCATTAATTTGGAAAGAACAGAGGTGATCGAGATAGGCCTGTAATTAGAGATTTGTGATGTGTCTCCTTTTTAGGAATAGGTGTGACTCTGGCTATTTTCCAGCTTTTGGGGAATATGCCCGACTCGTAAGAGAGTTGGAATAGCTTGGATAAGATAGGGGCAAGTTCAGGGGCGCATTTTTTAATGAGAATTGGTGGGATGTTATCCGGCCTGCGGCGGATTTGGAATTTAATTTATTAATGGCTTTTATGATTATTAAAACCATTCTGTATTTGAGCGATCATTTCATAGGATTTAATCACTTTATATTTAATTTGAACTCTTGATATTTCAAATACTCCAAGTACTAGAAAAACACCGTTGGTCGATAAAGTAGTGCTGTCAAATTTAATTTGAGCCCTTTTTAAATTCAAAGAAAACTTACCGACTGGGGTTATCTACAAGTGTGAGTTTTGTCAAATTTAGTATTATGGCAAACAAATAAATGTACATATTAATAAAAAGCAGTTTTTTTTTATTTATATTTAGAAAGTCGTGATAATTTTAAATAGAAATCTAGTTTCAATATAGGTAATAAAAGATTAATAGAGGTTAATATTCCTACAAGAGATAAATGTTTCATCTTGATATATATACCTATTCAGAATTCCTATCAACAGATTCAAATTCCACCCCTATTTGCCGACTCAGGTGGTTAACTCATTCAACTGTACATGTAATACATTGCTGACAATATAAAGAACCATTTGTAACTGATGTTCTAACATTTCCATAGAAGTGAATTACAGGGTATACCTCAAGCAACAGATTTAAACAAAAGGAATAGATATCATTCATATATTTTATATATAGAAGCGATTGTTAAGTGAAAATTATAATCACTGAAATGTGAAATTCTCTTAAAGGGGTTGAAAAATCGTTTGATTTTACAAAAATATTTGATTTAAAGGCTTACATTCCTCTACTTTTGCTCACTCATTAATACTTATAACTAATTAACATAAAATTAAATCATAAGTGAAGTTTTTGGAGACGGGCCTGAAAGTGAATTTAAAGGATTTTGATGAGGCAGTCAAAATTTAAAAAAGAGAGAAATTTATATCAATAGTTTTATTCAAAACCGACGTTTCGGAGGTTTCTTCCTACCTTCTTCAGGGCTTTGAAAGGTCAGTGAAGGGAATAAAACGTGACACGCCCCTCTGTCTCCTCTTTCAGTGGCAGTAACAATATTCTATAATACTTCATTATCAGTAGATCACTACTCTAAATTTCTACTGAAATATTATAGAATATTGTTACTGCCACTGAAAGAGGAGACAGAGGGGAGTGTCACGTTTTATTCCCTTCACTGACCTTTCAAAACCCTGAAGAAGGAGGGAAGAAACCCCTGGAACGTCGGTTTTCAATAAAAAGATTGATATAATTTTCTTCTTTTTAAATTTTGGACTGCCTCCTCAAAATCCATTAAATAATAATAAATAATTTATTTGTGTGCTTAAGACCACACGACAGAAGTGAAAACTTCTATGGACCGTGGCAAGCCACCTATGTTCTTTCTTCTATAGCCGACTTGCATTTTTATCGGACGCGTGCCATAGGTAAGGCCGAGCTACCTCGGGGCACCCTTCCCACGGCCTGTTGGCGCGAGCAGGCGCGGCGCGATCCGCGAAAATCACAGGCCGTGGAAGGCACCTTTAGAAAGAAATTTTTGAAAATTATTTTTCTCATCAATTAAAACAATCCTAGACAGTAAAGATAAAAGTAAATAAATATTTTATGAGATATTAATTTACTATGAGTTAGGTTTTCTAGGTCATTTGTTTCACGTTAAAAATTAATTCGGGTTATCAACCCATCTTCAGGAATTACAGAAAATAACTTAATTTATTTTATTTTCTGCAATTCCTGAAGATGGGTTGATAGCCCGAAAATATATATTTTGAAAAAATTTACCTCTTTTATTTTTTTAATTTTTAACGTGAAACAAATCTAGAAAATCTAACTCATAGTAAATTAATATCTGATAAAATATGTAATTACTTTTATCTTTATTAAATATGTTTCACCGTGCACCAACACCACAATCTTTATTAATTATTAATTCTAGACAGTATAAGTAAGCAAATAAAGTATAAAAAAAGAAGTGAATTCAATAATTCGGCCCGCCCTGCCTCCCAAGAGTACCGAGTATAATTTTAAAGTTTCTGAACAGTGATATAGGTTCGTGTTTTTCTGAAACAATCTTTTTGGTTTGTTTAACAAACCCAAGTTGTCCTTATTATTACACTGCTCGGCAAAAATCAAACAAAATTTGTAACCGTAAACCTAACAATGGACTCCATTAGATTTTTATACGCTGACGATTATCATGGAATTTCCCGATTTTTTACAACACTTCAGAGTTTCGAGATATTATCGGTCAAAATGACGAAAAAGGCCATTTTGACCCATTTTTGAGTCCCATTAGCCATTCAACAGCAATATTTGAAATCAAAATATTTTGTTGGCATAGTAATACAGGTTTTCCACTTCAAATTGAACTTTTTACAAATAAAATTGAACATTTTACCAATCAAATTGAACATTTTACAAATCAAATTGAACATTTTACAAATCAAATTGAACATTTTACAAATCATTTGAACACTCTACAAATCAAATGGAACATTTTACAAATCAAATTGAACAGTTAAATAATTTATTCATTGGCTATTTTTATGAACATAATAATTTAATACATAAATATATATATATATATACTGTGCATACATATAATTAAGGATTATTCTTAATGAAAAAGAATTAGTTAAATTTAAAATTATAACATAAATTTGTCACACTAAAATAATTAAAAATAGTGCAAATATTATGGTATTCTTGATAAATTACAATATGTATGTAGTAACATTAAAATGTTCAATTTGATTTGTAAAATGTTCAATTTGACTGGTAAAATGTTCAATTTGACTGTGTAACATGTTGAATTTGATTTGTAACATGTTGAATTTGATTTGTAAAATATTCAATTTGATTTGTAAAATGTTCAATTTGATTTGTAAAATGTTCAATTTGAAGTGTAAAATCTGTAGAAAACAGCTTCTTTTTGATTTTCATATTACCATTTGTTTTTAGCTCAATCGAGTTATAACTAAAAAACTAAAACTACGTGATTATAAATGATAAAAAACATATAGTCTTAGTTGTTTAGTTATAACTCGAGTTTTAATTGAACTAAAAACAAGTAGTAATTTGAAAATCAAAGAGGAAGCTGTTTTCTATTACGTCAACAAAATATTTTGATTTCAAATATTGCTGTTTAATATCTAATGGGATTCTCGAAAATAGGCCAAAATGGCCTTTTTCGTCGTTTTTACTGATAATACTATATCTCGAAACTCTGATATGGTGTAAAAAATCGGGAAATTGCATGAGAATCAGCGTATAAAACTCTACTGGAATCCATTGTTAGGTTTACGGTTAGAAATTTTGTTTAATTTTTGCCGAGAAGTGTTATTTATAGGAAGCTTACTGGAATATAATTTCCATCATTTAAGTGAAGTGAAAAGACACCTTTGAAATTATCTTGTTGTCGTAATGGCTTGTCAACACAAAGACTGTCAATGGCAGTTTGGAACGACCCGTTGTTTAAACAAGATTTATTCTTAATCAGCAAATGGTAGAGAGTTCGCATGTGACGGCTTTTAGCTCACCCTATAAATCATTAAAACTCTCTCACTCTGATGATCGAATTAGTCTATTTGTAACATTTCATAATCCATTTATTCATACTAAGATTATTAATAAGTTAGAATTAGAGATGTCAGATTTATTCTCTAGTAAATCTTTATAAAGTTTTAGCAACATTTAAATAAAAATGAGAGAGGAGGTTATCATTCATAAAAAGCAGACTTAAGTTACTTGTTATTTTTCTAAATTCAAAGAGAGTCAATGCGCAAATGAGGCTCGTCTACTGGGGGATCCGTAGTTTTTTCTTCTGTCATTTACTTCTAACAGCGGCCTCCCTTTGAAACTTTCCTCCTTAGAAGATGATTGATGCTCTGGCAGTGTGGAGCCAATCGGGGTCAAAGTTCAATAGTTTGAACTTCTCTTCTCACTTTCAAGCAGTTGACAGCACTAACAGGAAATAAATTCATAGCCTTTATTATATTTAATTTATATACATTGTCTAGTTTTTTCTTTTTATTTTCTTATTATACCTTTATAAAAGTTGATTTTTAACCAACTTCAAAAAAGGAGGAGGTTCTTTATTCGACTGATTTTTTTTTCTTTTTTTTTGTCTATATGTTACCTCATATCTCCGCCAATTGTGAACTGATTTTGATGATTTTTTTGCATTGGGTTCAGTCTAGCTTCCAATTGGTCCCGTTTTTTTCATTGGTATTGGACCTTTTTTGATATGTTTGTTCAGCCATAACTTCTTTGTTTATCAACCGATTTTAATGATTCTTTTTTTATTGAAAAGAGGGAACCTTAGGAGTCGTACCATATTAATTTAGTCAAGTTCTGAAGATATGATCAATGAAGAAATAACGTAAATCTCTAATTCTTATGACCAAATAATCGAAATTATAATAAATAAAATCTTTTATAAAAAAAATCTTAAAACATTCATTTAAAACCCGCAAACGTTTCGAGAGAATTTCTATATTTATGAATTGAATTTTTTTATCATTTTCTGATTCGTTCGCCTGACGCTTTCTCTTACGAGATGCATGCAAGGTATTATATTAAGTCACTATTAATAACATCACTAAAAAGATAGAAAGAAAAATAATTTGAAAAAAAAAATAAAACCGACTTCAAAAAACTAAATGCAACAAATAAAATAATAATAACTTAAAAACCAAATAAAATACACTAAAAGGTATAAAATAATTATCTTATTTAGTTACAACTTAACGACGAAATATTAACATGAAATTACTTTTTGAAGTCGGTGCCAAACATATACATTTTATGGATCGCACTCGACGGATCTTACTTAGAACGTTTGGCGGGTACGCTCGCTTATAGGTATAGTTTGTTTGACACCGACTTCAAAAAAGTAATTTCATGTCTTTTAGTGTATTTTATTTAGTTATTATTATTTTATTTGTTGCATTTAGTTTTTTTTGAAATCGGTTTTATTTTATTTTTTTTATAAAAATTATTCTTTTCTTTTTATAATATTTTTGTATGTATTTTTTGTAGTTATTTGTTTTTTATTGTTTTCAAAGAATTAGTCTGGGGTATAATAGAATAATAATAATTCTAAAAAATTCATTATTATATAACATTGAAAATAATTGTTCAAAATGTTTTTCTTCTTCTTCTTCATTTCTAGGCTAAGTAGCCTGTTATTTTTCCAAGAAAGAATACGACCATCCTTCAACTTTCAACTTTGTGACTATCTTTTTTTCAAAATGTTCATGAAATATAAATCCCACCCAAAACACTTCTGTGAAAAAACAAGCCTCAATTTCGAAAAGTAGTGAAATCTAGGAATCAGCCAAGTTAAATTCGCGAAGAATAATTAAGTTGAGAAAGTACTTTCAATTAAAATGCATTCTTTCCATTTTGAATTTCAATCTAGATTTATGGATTCTAAATTTTTTTATTTAAATTATTTTCCTGAAACTTGGTAGTTCGAGAATTTAATTAAATTACCCTAATGGCATAATTACCTCTAAGGCAAGCGGTGTGGGTTTTTAAGTTAAACATATTATGAATTGAATACTAATATATACAAAAATTACATATGAAAATGTAAGGTTTCACAGGAATGGCATAATGCGTAACAGCCAAGTTTCAGGGAAATAATTTAAATTAAAAATTTAGAATCCATAAATTTAGATAATCATTTAAAATGGAAAGAATGCAATTTAAATGAAAGCACTAATTTTCTCAACTTAACTATTTTTTACGAATTTAACTTGGCTGCTCTTTAGATTTCACTACGTTTTCGAACTTGGTCTGTTTTTTAACATAAATGTTTTGGGTGGGGTTTCTTTTCTTTTTATAAGCTAATATGTAGATTTTATTTTTTATTTTTATTTATTTGAGTGGTGGTTGATTTACTCTACAAATTTCACCTCTTCATTTTAGAGATTAAGGGTAGTAAAGTTTTTGTGATTAATTTTCACCTTTATTAATCCCTAAGCTCTAGGAAATTGCCAAATTTTAGCATCCTAGTGCCTTTACATTAATAATAAAAATGATGAATATTTTCCATACAATATTCACACTTTCATTTTAGGGGTTGAACGAAAGAAAGTCTGGGTTTTTCGTATTTTTCCTTTATTATTACCCCAAACTCTACGATTAAGCCAAATTTTAGCTTCTTATATTCATTATATATAATAGATGCAAATTTACAATCAGAAGTTATTTATTTGAGTATTCACTGCCTGGAAATACAACTGGAATCCAGAGCGTCCTATGTGAATGCATACTCAACCATTTGCAGGCGCAGCCGTAGCTTTCCAATCAGTCTGGCTCATGCCAATAGTATCAGTCTTAGAATATTTATTTTAAATGATGATGTATTTGTACTCAGTGTTAACAAATAATTATTTTAGATTATCTACTGGAATTCATTCTGACCTTTTTTGTTATTTATTCTACAAATAATTGTTATTGAACCCGATATAATTTGTATGCTTAATGAAATATAATTTAATTAATAATTGGAAAATATATTACTATTATATGTTATAATCTTTTTGTTATATCATAAAATATTGATATTTAATTATACACTGTGTGTGTGGGTATAATTCTCTGAATTTACAGTTTTTTAAAAATTAACATTGCATAGATATATACAATTTACTTTATTTAATTTAGAGTAATTGAATACAATTTTATTAATTAATTTAAAGAATCTCAAAACAAGATTGATTTGTGGATCCAAAGTAAAACTTTTGGTGGAAAAAGTAAAAACTTTTTTAAGACTCGGTACGCCCGCAAGCTAGAGCTGTTCTAATAGTAAACTAAAATTTAATAAACTGTGAGAGATCTATATATTTTATTTTATTTTAATGACGTATCAATTTCTTAATGATAATTTTATGTGTTTAATTATATAAATTATTTGCAATAAACTAACTTAGTGAGTTTTAAAATTAATTAAATGATTATTTAATTTAATTATAATTGAAATTTTTTATTTATGCTTACGATATAAAATTTCAGAAAAAATATTCTTGTAGATGTCTATTTGGACAAATGTAATCCTTACAATCATGAAACATTTTTCTGATGAAGGTTTAATATAAACTGAAACTTATCTATTACTTCTGAATATTTTTAATAATCGTCTCGTATCTGATTGCTTGCTAATTTATTACTAAAGAATGTAGATATACACTACAAGACCACCACAGACAAATTATTTATTATATAAAATCATGAACGGTAGAACAAACAAATTGTTAAATACATAATACATCTATATAAAGTTTCCAAGGCATCAATTTACCTGAAATTTGATGTTAAAGTCAATTCATCTGAATTGGGCTATATGACTGGTTTATTTATGCTAGAGAAAGATGAAAGTTCATAGTTTTCATTTCACTATGTTATAGGTATAATAAGCAGCTGCAAAGTCCGCCTTCTGCGGCCATCTTGCTCTCTAGGGGTCGTGTTTAAATATTTTAGATTTACAATTATTTTTAAACTCCCACAAATTTATTTAACGCATTGCTTAAGCACAACCAATCACTGACCGCCATTCGATCTCTTTAGCCAATTATAAAGAGCATGCCGCCGTTGTAAGCCGATTATTATTAAGTACAGAAATATTATATTATAATAAAAATCTGGCCACTACAGAGCTAAGAAAAATGAATAAAGAAAAAATTCAAAATGATGAAATTCCATCTTCATATAGACAGAAATGGATTTTATTCTGGTATCTATTCCTCAGTGGATTAGAGCAATGGTGCATTGCTCCAGTCAGCCCCGCGGGTTGGGCATAGAATAGACCCGCAATACTCCCTGCTTGTCGTAAGACTAATAGGGAAAGGATAGATGGGACTCTTCAGCCTTGATCGGCTACCCGTCTAAGTGAAAAAACCTTAATCAAATTAGGAGTGAAGCCCTTTTAGGCGCTTGAGGGCAAAACTTGACTCTCCTGAGGCAGCTTCTGCATTCTGGCTGATTCCAGACGTGTTGTTCTCGTTCCCTCTGAACCTCGTCAGCACGAACGAGAGGGGGCTACCCTTTACTTCCATAGATACCCTTTACTTCCATAGATATAGCCAAGGCAGAGGTGTTTGGGAGCTTTTCCAAAATATTATATTATAATTAAATTAAATTAGGGAACGAAGAAAAGATTTTTTATTATAGACAAAAGGATCAGCCGGATTCGAACCCGGGATCTTCGCATGTGCGCTGCGATGCCTTCATAAGAGGCTTAGCTCTTATCCTCTTGGCCACTGATTATGATATTAGCTTGAGTTCGGTAATCAGTGGCCAAGAGGATAAGAAACTAAGACTCTTATGAAGGCATCGCAGCGCACATGCTAAGATCCCGGGTTCGAATCCCGGCTGATCCTTTTGTCTATAATAAAAAATATTTTCTTCCTTCCCTAATTTAATTTAATTTATAATTGTCTTTCGATGCGGCCTCGTTGTGATTGGGCCCCGGGGTAAAGAAAAAATTTATTTTCGACCTTTGGGTTTATGATCGATTGGGAGGCGTTTGAATATAATTATATTATAATATTATTATTATCATTGCACCGGTCACTCAGCGGTCCCGGATTCAAATCCCTAGATTCTTTTGTCTCTAATAAATTTTTTTCTTTATTTTCTAAATTAATCTATTTTTCATTCATTTCACTTATTTATGAAAGTCTCATTCCGGAATCTCAAATATTTTTTGAGTTATTTGACTTTAGATGAAAATAATTATAAAAATTTAGATTCCCAGTTCCTACTGAGTAACATTATCAGATAAATAATAATAGAAAAAAATTACAACTCGACATGGAGCAAGTATAATATACTCTAGTTCCTTCGGGAAAAATTCTAATGGCATTCTCTCTCTGCTTCTATCTTTCTCTAATCCTATAACGCAGAGCCCTTCAAAACCCATGTTCATAAATATCGACCCAATCAGTGAATATTTCTTCTCTCTTCTCCTTCTACAATACAAGCGTCAATTCTGACTTAAAGATCTTGAACCTCTTTCCATCTCTAGCATTAAATAAAGTGACATGAAGTTACTCGAAAGCTCAAGCCCAATTCCCTTGGGTGCTCGCGAGCATCGTAGCTGATCCCTTCTGTCATCATCTTTCCAGAATTTCTATTTTCATAAAACCTGACCTTTCTTGAATGCATAAAATTACCTGAATAACAATACACGATCAATTTCGAGCCACTTTTGACCCTCTGAGCCTCAGAACCCATTTGAGATACTGAGGTGAAATTATACACATGTAAAATCGATCTTGTAGAGAGTACCAAATTTCAATAATATAGCATTATTAGATTTTGTTGGAAATAAAAAGAAAAGTTACATAATAACTTACAAAAAGAAGAGGAATTACACCCAAAACTCTTCTGTGATAAAACAGGCCATGGTCGAAAATTTAGTGAAATCTAGAATCCAGCCAAGTTAAATTCGTCAAGTATAATTAAATTACTAAAACTCAAAAAGTTTTCACTGTTACTTCTAATTTATTTTTTTCTCCTTCTCATCGTGCCTTCTCTCTTCGGAGTTTGGTCATCATCATGACAATTTATTATTGGGAAATAATGGTGTGGTGGTTTCCCGTTGCCTTCCGCATTCTTTAGAGCCAGGGATTGTCAGTTCCTGTACCGGGGGAGCCGGTATTATTAATATTTTCGAAAATATTAATTTAATTTTTATTTCTAGCTCGGATCGAACTCGTGTTGTGTTTTGCAAAATAGATGCTGAATCAGATGACTTAATCCGCTCGGACTACCGGATCCCTAATTTCTTTTTAAGTGACCCTTTTATGAAATAACCATCTTTATAAAGATTATTAGAGTCCAATACAATGTTAATATTGTTACATTAATATTTTAATTAAATTGGGAAAAAGAACAGAAGGATAAAAATAAGCCATAAGAAAGTTAAGATGTTCTTTTTAAAAGAAAATCTATAGAGATTTATCTATTGAACTAAAAGTTAATTCTGTTAAAATGATTTCTCCTTGACCATGGACACAATCTCGTTGGAGGAAAATGGACTTACGTGACTCACTTTTTCACTGTAATCCATTTATTTTATATCTAATACAGACAGATCCGAATATTGGGATCTGAGCCATTTGAAAGGCAATCAATCTTGTTGAATTTAGAGGAGAACTAATACCGCTTCTCTAATATCAGAAACAATGGAGTGCGAAACCTCTACAGTCAAAGAGACTCAAAGTACAATATATGAAAGAAAGCCTGATTAAAGTAAAAAAAAATTGCCTGTTATAAGAGAAAAGTCAACAAGAATAGAAAATGCATTTGGAACATATTTGATTAAAAAAATTTACAACCTTTATTCTAAATATAGATTATATAATAATCCAATAAAAAAATTTTCAATTAAAATCTTGTTTGGATATTTTCCAATCCCTCAAATAGATCAGGGAATATTATTCAGTGGTGTCGATTCTACATTTTTTAAATTGTATTTACTGATCACCCTTTTAAGGTAGAATATGTTCGAAAATTGTGTTGAATGATGTAGAATGGCCCAGTAAGTGATTTCTTGTCAATATTACGATATAATAACAAAACGCGTTACAACGACCTGAAGGACAAACCCAAAACATATTGTATATTCTATATAGACGGAGAGCTCTAAAATGTATTGATCATCATAAATATCTTGTAAAAATTTATTGATTCCAGCTACAGTACAAGTAAATACATATTTAAAAATATCATAAATGTGAGTTTTATGACCTGAAAATAGTGGGCTGTAAATGGTGGCTATCTTCAGAAATATACCCTTCATACTCTACCAGACGCGTGACGAAATTTCGTATAACAAGTTGATAAATTTAATGGAATAATCCTGATTTCAGTAATGTTTCTTTTCAGATCTTTCATTATTTTCTAACCCTTTACTTGTTAAATAAAACACAATAAGTTCATTGCGAGAGTAAGTATGAACAAATTACGAAATGCTCAACCAAAGAGAGTCAACACCTTTCTTGGTCATAAGATCGGCCCCCGATATTTTTGATCCGAATTTGTCTCTATTTAAAAAGTAAAGTTTTTGCCAATCAGGCTAGAAACTATAGATAAGCCCAGAATCAAAGGAATGTAACTCCATTAATGGCTACTTTTCAGGAGAGCAGAAACAAAGCTTGCGTGTTACTGTTTTTTGTATCAGAAATAAAAACTCCCAAAACTCTCTTATTATATATAGTGGAGTTAAGTCGTTATGTCACTAAAAAGAGCATAACAGTTGCATATAGATAATGTGGAAAACCAAAAATCGCATTCATGGAGATACGTTCCTCTGGTTCTAAGTCATCGCTTAGAATAAACATCATTTACGAAATCAGGGTTATTCCACATAATATTTTTCAAGCTAATCATTAATTTAAATAATAAAATATTTTTTATTTATGACAGTGTGGATTTGAAACAAAGGTGTAGGTATAATTTGTAATGATTTATAGAACTTTTATGCAGATAACAAATCGATTCAGGGAGTGTTTATCTGATGGGGTGATAATTCATTCACCTGGTGAGAAGAAATAAAAGTTTGTAAAATAAGTCAAAATAAAAATATTTCCGAGTATTTTTCCAATTTTCAACAGCTTCGCAGTATATTCATGTTTTTTAAATGTACAGCTAAAATAATAAAAGCGCATGAAATGCGGAAGACATAAATGACACAAGAGTATAATTTAAACTTTTATTTTGAAAGGGTATGAAAATAACTTCATAAAATTTGTTTGTCACTTATATTTTAAGTTTTATGTAAGAATGTGATGACGCAAATAACAAAGGAAATATTAACCCGACGAACAAAGAATTCAATTTTTAAGTTTAAACTTTCAGAGACGTAGTGAACTTTCCTTTCTGGGCCCCATACATAATAATACGAAATGTAAATTTTAAATTAGATTAATTCTAGCTTTAACTCTACCATCCACTGACATAACTAGAGAGAGAAATATTTAGATATTATTTTAATTTTATTTATTTATTTTTTAGAGAAATATTTTTTTTTATTATTTAATAATAATAAAATTAATGTAACTTTTAATGGCTTGGCGCATACTGGATATCTTTATTTATAATGGAGGATGAATAAAATTATTTTTCTTGTTTCCAGTAATTTGTATTCATTTAAGGGATTAATTCAAATATTTAGAGGGAATTCGGCACCTTTTCTTCAGTGGATACCACCAACTCGCCAATATACCAACCCCATCAGTTTACACAAACTTAACGAAAACACCTTGACCACTACTTGTTGACAATCCAATATACTACATATTTACAATTTACAAAGCTCAAGATAACACATTATATTGCTAATTTAGCAATATAATATTTATATCAATGTATATCTACAACCAGATAAGAAAAGAAAACACGCATTGAGCCAACAATAAAATATATTTGTATGGTAAAAAAGCATAAAATAAATTATACTTAATAGTTAAGTCACATTAATAAAACAATACATATTTCGAGTTTTATTTCAAAATAATAGATAACTATGAATGTCCATTTCTTTGAATGTGATATTTGAGTTTCTTTTCTCCTATTTTCTTAAATCAATTAATTCCTCTTGTTGAATATTGAATAAGTATATTATTTATTTTAGGAATTCTTTATAACTGTAGTTGTATTAATTTATGAAGGGATTATTTTAATAAGAGACGTGCATCTTTAATTTATTTCTTTTTTACTTATGAACTTCCGCTAATGTTTCGACTATTGGTTGTAGCCATCTTCAGAGTGTATATTATTATTATTATCAGATTAGTTTTGAGAATTTCTTATTTTATATATTCATTAAATTTCTGAGGATATAAATTCTCATTTAAATAGGTGTTGTTTTTTTTCTTTTTTTGAAAAAATGGCACAGGTTATATTTTAATCTTTTATTTTTTATTAAATTTATTATCACCATGGGACGTTTCGGCATTTACTTTTAATTATGCCATCTTCAGCATTGGAACAATCTTAGACAGAACAATTCAATTACATTGAAATTACCACATGTACAAATATTATTTTATTTTACAATTATTTTTGCAATTATCTTTAATGATTTATTCCCAACACACACAATGAAAATCCCCTGTCTCTTTTAATTTTTCATTTCTATTATGGTGACAATAAATTTAATAAAAAATAAAATGAAATACTCGATACTTAAAAAAAATACAATTCGTCATATATGACCGCGGGCAGCAGGTTGGCCAGTCCTGATTTAAATCATTGATATAATCATTAAAAAAATATCCACATTCAATGATTTCATAAAAAATACATGAAAATAGTTGAAATAGAAATTTTAAAATTAGTGGGGGAAAGTGGGGGAATATCGATCGTCGGGCAAAATCGGCCAGTTTCTAATCTCATAAACTTGACGACTTTAAATTTAGAGACCATTCGAAGATGGCTTCGTATATGCCTAATTTATATGGTTAGTTTTGTGCCATCCGAGGGGTGAACCGCGACCTAATATGCTGTACACCTACTTCCACTTGTAATATTTCCAAGTGTTGGGAAAGTACATACGTGTATTGTACCGCTCGGGTGTCATTAATGGATTTATCCGTCATGATAGGGTACCGGCCACACCCCTGATTTAAAAACGGCCCGGCGGACACATCTGGCGGTGGCCTGGGTGTCATTTACTTGGCATCTATACCGCTGTCAGATATTAGGAGTGGCGATCCTTCGCTGTGTGTATGCCAACGTTGAACACATCTGAAAGTGAAGTGCGGCTGTCATTTAATTGATGTCTTACAAGTCACTCAAGAATAAGGGTATGGCGCCCCTCACCGTAGTGAATGCCAATCTGTACCACTTGAATGTGGTATGCATGGTTTACACTATGTAGAAGAGGTTGCCGTCTTCCAGATTTAACAGGCAAGCCTGGATTGGCACATAAGGTGGCGAATCGTTGGCCAAACGGACAACCGGTCGCGGACCTGGGCTGGAGATTTTGAATCTTCACATCCCATAAGCTGTTTTTACAGCGGGCGTGGTCCGGCCCGGACGATTTGCTAACGCTTCGTCAGGTGTACACGATGTTGCAATCGTGTCAGGCTAACCAATCGCACACACAGTCGATCACGTACTGGGACTGTGGGAAGAGAGTCCGAATCTGAAGAGGTGGAGCATGGAAAGTCATGTGCAAGAGAAACCTCGAGCAACCATACCAAAGGTTGTTAAAAACTAATGGTGCCATGGGGAATGGAGAAAGCCCTAGGGACGAAAGTTCTTAGCTTCATTCGACTGAGGTTGGACTCGTGGTGGCATAAGGTTTTGTCTAGATAGCTGTTGTTAACTCGCCAGCTGTTGATAGCTTCAACACTCGCGAGGGTGGAATACACGCCCGCTGTATTTCACGTATACCTCTGTGTATACACTTACACCTTGATTGATGCCATTCGTGGCTCTCTCAGGGTTACATACGAGACGAGAGTCCTGTATGCGCTGGTTGCGAGTGCGAGTGAAGGCCGTTGAGCTATAGACTCCACTTTAAACAATTCGGTGCGTCTTGCGCTGTCCCTTCAAATGTAATATTTCCAAGTATTCCAAATATTTCCAAGTAATTCAAAATATTTCCAAGCACTTTCAAATATTTCCAAGTACTTCCAAATATTTCCAAGTACTTTCAAATAGTCCCAAGCACTTTCAAATATTTCCAAGTACTTCCAAATATTTCCAAGTACTTCCAAATATTTCCAAGTACCTCCAAATATTTCCAAGTACTTCCAAAATACTTCCCAAGAGGTGTACACTTACTTCCAATCACAGATCACCCCTCGGTGCCATCACTCGTCTTCTATACTTGCTGTCAGTTTTGCTGATGTCTAAACTTTTCTTATTAAAATTGTGCTGGTCTTATTAAGGAAAGTAGACTTTTATATTTTCTAAATGTATTGTATTTTACGTTCTTTGGATACAGCGGATATTTTAAAATAATTTGGGTCTAATTTGGTTCATTTTTGATCTATACTTTTTGTAAAAAAATTGTAATGTTAAGTGTATTGGTTCGGGTAAAATCGATCATGTTGGTCGATGTTACCCTCCAGTGATCGATATTACCCAACCTAATATTTACACTTGGTAGGTATGGGGTAATAACTATTTTAAATCAAGTGCGTAATAAATTTAAACATTACTAATGTTGCAATGTTAAAATTAATGTTAAAATTAGATTTATTTCAAAATATTACTGCTTGGTCGATTTTGCACTCCGCCATGATCGTTATTGCCCTACCTGTCGAAATTACCCCATATTTCCCTTTTTTAAAAAAGTACCTTATAAAAAAACATTTGATTGTTTGCAAATACAATAGAAGAAACTCATAATAGATAAAGTAACCAAGCAATTTGACAGTTTTGAGCATCTTATTACCAAGATTAATACTTGATATTTTTAACAGCGCTTAAGTAGTCGATATTCCTCCACTTTCCCCTAATAAGGAGCAGCAAATATTGTGAAAGCTTATGTTCCAAATTAGAGTTCATAAGCTTCATCCTTTCAACTGTCTTCAATTAAAAATTTGATTTTTTCTGAATTTTGCATTTTTCATCTTTTGAAGGAAGAAAGTCGAAAAATCTATTATTTTAGAAATATAAAGCATTTTGACACTAGAACAAACTTTCTATGCTATTCTGCTCATGCTTTATCGTAATCGAAATCCAGAGCCAGATGATATACAGAATCAAAGAATCAGAAAAATATAAACCACGTCCCATCCCTCTGCTCTTTATCATGCATATACTAGTATATGGTACATGCAGAGACACTTCAATATGGCACGCTGTTTCTTGTCTTTAAATGTGTTCTTCCTTTTAGCGATTCACTTTGAATTCCCCTCGGAATTTTTCTGGCTTGCTATCTTGGCTAAAGAATTTCCATTTTATGAAAAAGAAAAAATATATCTCATAGTAAACTGTTTGAACTAAATTCTTTCTTTCTTTTTAATTATAGACTCATTACAATAAGGTGTTTCATTGATTTTCAGTTTGTAAAAATTTCAGACTAATGCCAGAACCTTATCTTTTTAATATTGAAGTTTTTCTGATAGTAATAACCAAAAAGTCAAATGCTAAAGTTAAAAAAATGTATAATAGTTTTTTGAAAGTCAAAAACTTGTCTTAATCAAATGGAAATTCAATAATATATTACTTTATACTGATACAAATATTTTTAAATAATTCAATAATAAAAATAAAAAGATTGAAATATGGTATGTTGCATAATACTATAAAAAAGTTCCTCTTAAATTTTAAGTTGATTAGTATGCTACCCAAATCGTGATCGACTCGTGTTCGAAAAGTTTTCAGCTCCCACTCACTTGCATTTTCTTGGGAAAAAAAGTTTGTGAATTTAAAGTTAGTTTATAAAATGGCATTCGAAATTCATTAATAATTAATACCCGTGAGATAGTGAGAATTCCTAATCAATAAAGATACAGTGATAACACCCAAATGGATACAATAGTTTTATTTAACCTTTATAACGGGTGTTATTTTTCAAATGCGCACTCTTATCTATTATTATGAAGCACTTTACGACGACTACGCCGACGGCGTGATCTCTCTGATTGGTTAAAGAGATCGAATGGAGGTCAGTGATTGGCTATGCCTTAAGCATTGCTTAACAATGTATTAAATAAATACGTGGGGGTTTTCAAACTCACCCCAGCAAGATGCCCGTCGAAGGCGGGCTTCGCAGCTGGTTTTGCTATATCTGGTTATAACGAAGTCAATTACATAGGCCAAGAAGTAGGAATTTTTAATACGATTTCAGTGATAAAAACAAAAAAAGCAACTGAACAACGAATTTTTAAGTTATTTTTTAAAACTACAATCTGCAATTTATCATTTTTTTATATATAATTTTTGATATATAAATAATATAGCATTTCACCTAACTTTAATTATTCCTCTCACAGGGTTTCCATCGTGATAAAATTTACATATATAAAAACATATTTAATTTACTGGATTTGGGAGACTAAAAATATTTATTTACATATAAATGAAGTCGTTTTTTCAAGGGAAATTTATTTATTGCTTTTACTTGTTGTATAATATAGCGATATAATGCCCTGCGGCTTGGTCGTAGAATAGACCCGCAGTACTCCTTGCTTGTCGTAAGAGGCGACTAATAGGGAAAGGGTGGATGGGACTCTTCATCCTTCATTGGCTACCCGTCTAGGGGAAAACCCCTAAACAAATCAGGATTGAAGCCCCTCTAGAGGCTAAATGATTAAAATTGATCCTCCTGTGGCAGCTTCTACATTCTGGCTGACTCCAGACGTGTTGTTCACATTCTCTCTGGACCCCGTCAGTTTGAAGAGGGGGTATCGGAACTGGCTAGCTTTTACTTCCATAGATAGAGCCAAGACAGAGGTGTTTGGTAAAGAGACACCTTAGGAGCTGCACGGCGGCTCGATCTTAAACCCTCTAAAATTGTCCACCAGGACAAAAAGGCCATTATAGATATATTATAGTAATAATTGTTCAAATAAATTTCTAATATAATCCCAGAAAATTTTTCAGTAGATTTGCTCAGTAATATTTAAAACAAAATTAATTATGAATAAATTTCTATACATTTGAAGTAAAAAGATATTGTGCTTACGATAAATCAATTAAGATCAAATCCATGCTGTGAATCTTCAGCTGATACCGATAGTTTAAATTTCAAATTTCACAACACTTGAGTATATCACTTTTGTAATTACATAAAATACCCACACACGTATAAGCATAAATTACATTACGAGAACACTTATTTTTATTGTCCAAACATTTGAGGTAAAATGTCTAATTAATATAGTTTCAAACATTTCAAAACATCAATTTCCGATACAAACTCGAATTCTAATTTTTAAGGAAACACTTTTCAAATTTTAATGACGTAAGTGAAAGTAACAATTTAAAAAAGAAAAGAATTACACTTTTTCTTATATTTAGAGTAAATGCTTATAAGACGTAAAAACAAATACAATTTTAACTAAATCAGTAAAGTTTTTTCCCGAAACACAATTTTCGCTGCACTGAGCTAGTATTTTTCTTGTAAAGATCTGTTAGCTTTGAGCGAAAGAAACCAAATATATTCCATGATGAAATGTAAATCGAGTCTGATGTTAAAAGCGATATCTAGCTATCCCTATCTTAACAATGTTTAATTTGAGAAATGTACAATCATGATTTAACGTGTTCATTGGAGGAAGATAACACATTATAATTAAGTTTGCTATTATAATTAAGTACTATCTTATTTGGAATGACATTAAAATATCATTTGTTTTAATCAGCAATCAAAAGTCAAAAGAAGATAACGCTAGCCCAATAGAAAATTACTTTTATTATTTAAATCATTGATAGGAAAAAAATATCCCCATCGGATGATTTTTTAAAAAATAAATTTTTTGAAAATGAAAAAAATATTGGCTTCTTTATATTCAAATAATCAAATGTATTTAACTCAATGCATGCGCACTGTTATTTCTGCTGACAAATTTCAAAGAATTCTCAGTGCGAGGGCATCAAGTCGATATGCCATTTGTTACATCTACTGTGTGGTGAATTATATTAAATAAAAATTTCCTAACCACACGCCTCTAAATGGAGTCCAAGCTCTAGCACAGGGGTGTCCAACATTTTGGCTTACACGGGCCACATTTGAAGAAAAAACAAAATGTTTCGGGCCGGGGATAAAATTTTGTAATTCAATTGATATTTGGCGTCAGCCAACCGAAAATGCCAGCCCGAAAAGAAGCTATACGAACCCAACCGAGCCCAACTGAATATATATTAACCGAACCTCCGAAAGTTTAGTCCGGGCGGGGTGTGTTTCGGGATCCCATTTTTTTTTCTAATCAAACACACATTGAAAACCGAACCAGCCCATCGTCGGGCGGTGTTTGGAGCTCTCATTTTTTCCTAATCAAACACACATTGAAAACCGAACAGCCAATCGTCGGGCAAGGTGTCTCTTTTGTATTCTCCCCTATACTGGGGAATATTTTGTCAGAAGATATTATGCCGGGGGATATTTTGTCCTTTTTATATTTTGTCGGGGGATGAAATGTCGCGGTACCTATAATTTTTTTCTCAAAAATAAGAAATCTGAAAATCTATTGTGAAGTTTTCGAAAAATAAAAGTGCTAATTTTAAATTTTGAATCTGGAAATAAATTTCAAGATTTCCGAAAGAATAATCATCATTTTGATTTATTTTCGACTCCATTTTCATTAGAAATAAATTGTCTACTTGCAAAATTTCTGATTGAATATTCTAGAACAACAATTAGATACCGATCTGAAAGAAAAATTGAATATTGTCTCTTTATTACAATTTTATGACGCCAACCGAACCATCTAAAAACTAGCCCGAAAAGGAGCTATACGAACCCAATCGAGCCGAACTGAATATATATTAACCGAACCGGAGTCGATTTGCATTACTCATAAGATTCACGCGGGGAAGGGTTATTTTGTCATGAGATATTTTGTCTGAAGGATATTTTGTCGGGGATATTTTGTCGGGGGATGAAATTTCGCGGAATCAAATTATCAGGCCAAATTGTTGTGTTTTCCAGTATCTACATATAAATCGCAATGTTTTAAGGAATTTTATGACTTTATATTGAACCACGAGTTGGACAGCCCTTGTTTAATTCGAATGGGATTAAAGAAGCATATGAGGAATGATCATTTATTTTTTAAAACGGTCAAGGGTATAATAATCCCTGACTATCCATTATTTATAGACATGTAAGAACGTGCAAAGATCTAAAAAACAACTCCTGACAAGTTTTAGCCCAGGAGAGAAATGATCAATTAATTGTGATTGTTCTAGAAAACCCCAATTCACATTCTTTGATATAAATATTCAGTAAACTCTCATTTATCTGCGGAATTGGGTGGTATAGGAACCGCGGAAGAGACAATTCTGTGAATAACCCACAAAAAGAGTAAAAAAAAGGACACATATCAACACAAGAATGGTTTTGAAAAACGTTTATTCACAGTAGAATCAGGTTTAAAAATTCATTATTTTACAAGTTAAACATATGTATGTGTGCATATAGTTACATGGTTTTTAAAGTTTACCTTTGCACAAAACAATTCGTCATCAGTTTTTGTTGTTTCAAAATAAAATATTTCTTCACTTGAGATTGATTCCAGGAAGACCACGGCTTAGCCACAAGAGGGATAATCCGCCCACGGATAAATAAGAGTTTACTCTATTTCTTATTTTTGAACCTATGTACATTTAATTACACCCTCCCCAATATAATTAATCAATTTTTTAACATGATTTTGGATTTATGAGAAAATTAATATATTACAACTTCTAAATTTCAAGTTTTATTTATCTACAAATATATTATTATACAATGTTCTGACAGCTAGACATACAGACAGACATTGAAGCGATACTAACAGGGTCCCTCCCATTTTATTTTTTTATACAGAATCCTAAAAAGGGTAAAATAAATAAACAAAACTTATTGAAAATCAAATAAAATTAATTTATTAAATTTATATGAAAAATATTAAATAAATATGAAAACCTCATCATTACGTAAATAAACGTCATTTGTTTGTAAATTGGAAAAAAAAACTGCAACCGATCGTTGCTAAAATTTATCCAAATTCATTTGAAATATCAATATATTTATTCCTTTATTACTAATCAGATATCACTTGCAATTTGCAGTTCATGTTGAATTTAATTCAAAAATAATGATCGATTCTCATTTAATAGTCGAGGAATAACCTTATTGCATTCCATTTTTAATGTTTTGACTATTAATGGCGACGTTTTAGACCTTTTTGAAAGAAAAAAAAACTGTCAGAGCACAATTTACGTATGCCCTTGAATAGGCAATGTGAATTATTCTAAATTGAAACGATTTACATTAGTTTTAGCTGTAGGTTATTTTTACTTTGTTATAATTGTTTAAATCAGTATTATGATTAAGTTACCATAATTTCCATTGATATTTTTTTGAAACTAATTTATTTAGTATAATGATGATAATATTCGCATTTCAATCTGTAATTATTATTTAAAAACTAAAATGTTGCAATAGACCAGACAATGACAATTATGATAGAATTAATCAGTAGAAACATTAGTCCAACATTTTGTAGTTTTTTAGTATTTATATTCTTTTAAAGTTTGAAAAAACACTAAGAGATGGTTATCTGGTCGTGATACAGACATTTATTTATATTTGGTACCTATATAATAATTATGTTTGCCCTACTGGTTGGGCGTAGAATACACTCGCAGTACTCCCTGCTTGCCGTTAGAGGCGAGAAATAGGGTAAGGGTAGATGGGACTCTTCAGTCATGATCAGCTATCCGTCTAAGTGAAAAAAAAAAACCTAAACAAATTATCAGTGAATCTCCTTTTAGGCGCTTACGGGCAAAACTTGACTCTCCTGCGGAAGTTTCTTTATTTTTTTTAATGCAATCGAATGCAAGAAGGGGTGCACCAGTAAAGATGCAGCTCCTATGGATCTCGAAAGACCCTTGCATTACCGAAGAGAAGGGAAAGTTGATTAAGTGAGAGGGTGTAGACGTAGGTGTCTATGCACCCCGGTTTTGAAGGTTTGAAGATTATAGGTGCTGGGAAAGATGGAGGCTGGGAGAGAGTTCCAGTTCCTTGAAGTCATGGGGATATATGTATTGGCGAATGAAGTGGTCCGGCACTTTTCTAATTTGACCGCGAAAGAGTGATGGGAGTCGGCAAAACGCGTGCTACGTGGTAAGCATGCTTTGGGGGGAATTATTGATTTTATCTCATCAGAGCACCTGCCGCATTCTGGCTGACTCCAGACGTGTTGTCTACCTTCTCCCTGGACCCCGTTAGTTCGAGGGTATTGGAACAGGCCAACCTTTACTTTATAGATAGAGCTAAGGCACAGAGAGGTGTTTACCCTCTAAAATTGTCACCCTGGGCAAAAAGACATAATGAAATGAGTGTAGAGTTGAGCATTCAATAGCTGCATTGTTTATAAGCTTAAAGCGTCTAGATTATGCATTTATGATAAGGTATTCACATCAGAATAGTCATCGTTTCGATTCCTACTACTGGAGTGGTTTTCAGGTGTTTTTTAAACATTTATGATCTGATTGAAACACAATGCTTGTCAGAACGAGGCATCACTTCTATAATAAATTTAAATCATGAAAATGTAGAATCTAATCATCATATTTAATCAATAATTGGAGCAGTTGATTTAACTATCATGAAAACTATTGTTAACCCTCCATCGGGCGCAACCGGCCTGAGAGGCACAGCTCTGACGTTTTCGTTTACCCTTTTACCCCTAAAAATGGAATGAGTCTGTCCTTCCTGGTAGTCGCCTTTCTTGAGCGGATGTTTAAATCCCCCTTATTCAGTTTACCCTCCGGAGTCATCGAGTGCAGTTATCTTTATACTTGCCTCACAGACACATTGCGCCCGAATTCGTCATATATTTGAAGGTTCGTAATTATTAATTTTTCATGGAGTCATAGGAAACACCAAGAGCTCTCAAACTGCAGTCGTCACGTTTTATGAACCCTGCACTACAAGTTTATATAATTTGTTACCCTAACAATTTAAGTCAATTTGGTAGTGAATCGGAAATTTTGATATATTTTAAGTTAAGAGTTTTCTGAAAAATAAATTTATTCTTTTTTGTAACGAATTACGTTTTTTTCCCTTTTAAATTTCCCAAAAAAGTAAGTGATAACCTTTCGAATACTAAAATTATAATTACTGATAAAATTATAACTACTTATTAAATTATAATATTAATAACATAGTAAGCCTGTCAGGCGCTTTAGGGCCGATCTGAGGAGTTCGATTATTGCGCCTGACGGAGGTTTAAAGAGAAAAAAGAGTCTCCATAGAGGGCGAACATACTAAAAGACAAGGACTATAGGCTCATCAGAGAGCTTGATTGAGGCGTCAAGAAATCTAATTTCATGGATTTTTACAAACTTTTACTTTTGCGAAGTTAGAGATAAGAACACACATTACGAGGTCACATAACGGGAGGAACGTCAAAAGAGAAATTATAAACTGACATGTTTAATAGTAGCTATTATGTTTAAAAAAAGGTACCTACCACACTCGTTAGACGCGAGAAATTTTACGTTTGCGGAAAAATAAACCAATTTTTTTTTTTGACTTTGAAGATTGGATTAATTATGAATCATAAAACTTTAGCTAAATACTAAATTCCAAATTTCTAACTTAAATAGTTTAGAAGTTCCAGGTCTGTGACAGAGATGACGGAGACTAATGATGGAATCTCCCTATGAAATATTGTTTTTTAAAAAATTGATTCAGAATCCTTAAACAGGAATACCACCTGAACTACCCGACAGAATAGCAGCCCATATCCCATGTGAATAGCTCACGAGCGCGTTAACTTATTGGTCATTATGATGAATCCCTTTCCTCGTTAAAAATAATTAATAATTTGAGATTCTCCACATCTCCACCCTCTGATCCTTCCACACAGAGCGGGCTGATGGTGCTCTATTTTCTGAACGAAGTTTTAGTGAAAACTGTTCTAGCTCAGATTATAATAATAATTTAGGATTATTCGTGTCCGTGATTATTATTTTTAAATTCTAAATATGTAGAGATTTGGTCAAGGGTTTTAAAAAAACAAATTTTAATCTTCGTTGAACGTTTCGTTGTTTAATTGCAACTTTCCCAGCAACTTCTATTTTTTTCAGGTTATTGATATTATTTAACAAATTTCAATTCATTATTACTGAGAGGATATTCTAACATAATTATCTTTTTCTCCCTTTAACACAAACACCTAAATTTAATGAAGCTAAAGACAGGGTACATAAATAAAATCTTCAAAAACCGAAAGATATACACGAAATTTGAGGGTATCAGATTTATAAAGAATAAATTGACAGGTTTTGATCTGACCATCCACTTGACTTTAACATACCCACCTGGGCCAAGGGCCTATATATTCATTTTTTGACGCCCCCTCCCCATTTGGACGGTTTGTTTTTGTATTTTTAGTGTTCTAGGAACCCACTGATTATGTACACATAATTTGGTTAAGTTTGCTCAAATGGCCTAGATTTTTATTCCCATGCATCAAAACTACGTGTGAAATTTGGTTTTAATATTCACACTAGTTTTTGAACTAGATCGTCTACAAGCTAGTACCTGCGTTACCAAATTTTGTTATAACAGACTAAAAGACTAACTAACAGACATTTTGACAAAACAGTTATTATCTCGAAAAATATAATTTTTTCGATGTCCACTTATTAGAGATTTTTTGTAGACCGAAATGCCATGGTTTCGCCTAATTTTTTTTAATCAAAATAGTTTCAGCCGTTTTTGAGATATATAGAAAAAAAGAAGCAAAAAAAAACTTTCTCATGCACGATTACAATACTTGAGTAAAAATAAAAATCAATGATGTCCTCTGCTTCATGCAAATAATCATATACCATATAGATAAATATATATAGTATAAAGTATATATACCAAATAAAAATATATTAAATCATTCTGTTTCAGTAGAATATATAATTTATTTGTTTGAGACTATCGAATTTGATTGTTCATTAAACCAAATTTTGTAGAGTTTGTAACATATTTAGAACCGTAGGGATCTATTAATGAAAAAATCCACTCCACAAAATGGAGAGGTTAAAAAAATAAAAATTAAATTTTCTTGAACCTATCCCAACAAAATTTTGTACATTATATTTAGTCTGTAGGACCCTAGGAAACTCGTAATACAAAAATCAACCACCTGAAATGATGAAGAGGTTTGAGTTGAGTAAAAATTCTAGGTCCTTGGATCTATCGTAATCTATCTTTTATTTCAATGTCTCAAATAGTTCATTATAAATAAATATTAATATACATTAAAATTAGAAAATTTAGTTATTTGGTAGATATTCACAAAAAGTTTTGTTGATTGTTTTATAAATTTAAATGAATACAAATCTTAAAAAAAAAAAAACAATCTTCAAAAGTTTCATAAAATCCATTTTATTTTATTTTGTTATTTAGATAGGTAATTTAAAAATTTATTTGGGAAAGCGCACCGAGTCTTGAAAAAGTTTTCACTTTTTCCTCCATTTGTATTACTAATTATAAGTAATAAAATTGATTTAATAAATATATAAACAACAATGTTAGTAAACTTCTGTTTATGTTTTGTCCTCTATGGTTATAAAGTAAAGTTGTAGAAATTGTAGTGTAGAGGTTGTAACTTTAAATTCTTTAATTACTTAATCATCTATTCCAGAAACAGTAAACAACAAAACTAGAATTGGGACGGCTGTAATTATTTTACAGAACACATTGTTCCTATAGATGGCCACTCCTTCGAATTATCGACCTCGTGGAGACGTTTGTTTAACTTTCAAAATTTATGGAATCGGGTACTTTCAACATATTATTAAGAATGGTGATATTATAATAAATTTACTTTAAATGTTAATTTTGTCTTCATAGTGACAACTCATCCTTGAAAACGATCTCACTTTGAGGCGTCATCTATTTTATATGTTTGTTTAGTTATTTCTAGGTTATTACTAAATAAATAATATATAATAAAATTTATTTTTATATTAAGTAAGTTTCGAAAAATTTCCTTTTTTTCAGTGGCGCAGCGTAGGTTTCTGCCGCCCGGGGCAGGTACCACATTTGGCGCCCTCTCCCCCATTCACATATAGAATTTTCAATAAAATTTCATTCTACCCCAAACCTTAAAATTTTTAGAAACTAGAAAAAATATTTAATGATAAAACATGTTTTAGTAGTCAATATTCAGTTACTTATTATCCAAAAACGATATAATTACTTTAAGGATATTTAATATTGAATTTAAATATAAATTTAAGGATATTTATTATTTGTTGACAAATCATAAAAAAATTATTGAAATTACAGAATATTGTGAAATAAATTCTTTGTTCACTGAACAAAATCATATTTAATATCAATTTTATTAAGAATAAATAAAATAAAAATAAGTATTCATTTATTTAATTAAAAAGTAATAGTGAGTAGATATAATAATTGAAATACTTTTGATTATATTATAAATCACATTTGACGGGCTCCTATAATATATTAATGTATTAAAAATAAAATAAAATACATTTTCAAAATTAAAATTTAATTTTCCTAGTCTTACTCAGCAAAAAATTTTTGATTTTTTTTTTATCTTAAAGACGCACTCATAAGCTCGAAGTTATACAACTTTTTATAATTTTTTCTAAAATCTGCCCCCCCCCCTATTAGAGTGCCGCCTGGTGCAAGTTCCCCCCCCGTGCGATACTGTTTTATTTACTCCATAAATTTAATTATTGTCATAAAATAAAATGAAAATGATTGAATCGGGTTCTTTAAATATCCCAAGGCTGTTGATATACAAAGCAATGACAAACAATAAATTTCATAATCATTGGATCCTGTATTGCTTAACCCTTTATTTTTGCCCTTTCTTTTTGAAACTAGGCTTATTATTCGATTCTAAATTCCCAAACACATAATTACACTAATAACGATTTAATTTATCCTGAATTACATTATTTTATTTTATTTTTTTGATTTATTGTATTTAGTATAAAGCCGATTGGCGTTTAAAATATTATTATTATTATATTTGGAGTTACCATTATATAATATATAATAATAATAAATAAATAAATTTTGTCAAGAGATATAAATGGTAGTAAATCAACAGCTCAATTAAGAACTCTCATAATAATTTAACTCAGCATTTAAATTTGAAAACTTCTTGATCTCAATGTTTAAAAATATTTAATAATAATATTAAAATATTTTTTGAATTTCTTCAATTGTTCAAGCAGGGGCGTAACTAGGCATTTAGGGACCCCGGGGGAAGGACACAAATTGGGCCCCCTTGGGTAAATAATTAAACTTATTGTCTTGGGAGCCTCCTTATCTCGGGAGCCCCGGGGCATTGCCCCGGTTGCCCCACCCAAGTTAGCCCCTGTGTTCAAGGATTATTATTCACAGAAATAATAAATAAAATAATTCAAAAAATTATCAATATTTTTTGATGCTATGAACGATTAATTTATTTGAATGATACATTTTTAAAGAGTTTCGGTCACTAATGAAAGATCGTTTTCAGTAGGAAATAGTCGTTATATTATGGAAATTGTCCAATTATATAATCATACTGCTCGAAAGGTGATTTTCATTAAGGATTAAACAGATTTTAAAAGATACACTTATAATATATGTATATTTTATTAAGAGAGAATGGTGTGGGTTCTTGATGAAAAATTTTAAATAAAGTAAAGAACATTTTTAAAAATTTTTCACTTTTTAAAATTTAAAATATACAAAAAAAATACTAGGTAGGTTTTACAAAAATAAAAGATAAGATGCTTGTTTAGCAACACTATAAATATTTCGAGGTATAAGGCCATCTTCAGGAGTTCACAAAGGAAGTTTTCTTTACTTTATATATGTATATGTTACTGAATGTGACAATTAATTGGAGAATTTTCAAAAAAAATTTGACCTCAATTTTTGTAAAAATATATTTTAACATGTTTTTCGACATGATAATCGCCTTTATATTAGTGTATCAAATTATATATTTATCTGAATACATAATATTAATTTTTTTCTTTAATCCTTATATTTCTTGTTCTGTGATAATTTTTATTTTAAATATTTTTGAACTATTCCCATATTATATTGATTATTATATTTTTTCATAGTCAAAGAAAATAATTACTAATGTATCCTCTGTTTGTTCATTTACCCCAACATATGTTTAATTTTTGGAACTCTTGATTGCTAACGAGCAGAGAGATATATCAACATGGGATTTCAACTCGAATGGATATTGTTATTTGAATGATATGGTAATTGTTTCTCCACTGATAACGATCCACTGATTACCCTCACAAAATAAATTGCCAAAATTTTCATTTAACCGAGGATAAAAAAAAAAATCAACTGATGTGGGCACCTCACGATTTTCACATTAGTATCTTCCTTCACAAAGAGAAACAAAGAGGTTGTCTTGTTTCTTCCTTATTTGAATTCATGATACCAATTTTCTTTATTCAAATTACTTCAATTTGGGATTCCCTCAAAAAAATGAAAAAAGACGAAATTGCGATTAAAATATTTATTATATTTTTCGACATTCCTAATTTACACCCCCTTCCTTTATTTCAAACGGGTTAAAATTTATACACGACTAATAGCTTATGACACTTGAAAACCAATTAAAAAAAAATCTTTAGAGCCGTTTTTGCGAAAACCACAAAAAACGAAAAATATTTCATGGTAATGTCAATTTCCGGTCTTCTGATTTCAAGCAAAAGCTTCTTGTACTCCTTCTAGCCTATTTCGAGCTTAAGTTTCGAATTTCGTAGCTCTGAGACTTTTGGTTGCGAAACGCAGGGGAGGGGGGCATACATACATACACAAGGACCAATAGATTTTTTGTCACTTTTTGATCTCTGGGGACCACAACATCCAGTTTTCTGTTCTAAATTCGGTTTCAAACTATTAAGGGCATTGATTCCTTCTAGAAGTCACAAAGCGAAAGAAACTTTTTTCATCTCGTAGATAGAAAAAAGCTCTCAAAGTGTTAAGACACCGGCAAGCGAATGCAATACTTCACATTATATCCTAAATAGAATATATGTGTGAAAGTAAAAGACTTGAGTCGGCAGATTTTATTTTAATCAAAAATTTTATAGAAACAAGCCAAGAGATAAAAATTTTTATCTGGATTTTTATTTCATTCAATAACAATTCCCATTAAATTGACAATCAATGTAGGTATATTGATTAGAAATAGAATAGAAATAATTTCCATTTGTTTTTGTTTTTCATAAGTTAGTAGCTACCTATTAGAACTATTCCTTATTTTTCCGTTTATTATTAAAACGATAAATATTTTCGTCCGTGATTGTACTTTCTTGTCGCGAGGTTAATTTTATCTTTAACTATTAGGTGTATATGTGAATAATAAATGTTAAGCTGATGGAACATTTTGAAATTACCTATATATTTTTTTGAATTAAGGTATGAAAGTAAATAATTTTAAATTAAGTTTATATTTGAATTAAAAAATAAAAGATGTTAATATTCTGGACAGAAAGAAAAGTTAATAAATGATATATAAAGGTATTTATAAAGAGAAATAGGTAATAAGCTTTTCTGTGATGCGACGTGGGCTAAAATAATTTACCTTTTATCTTTTCTCTGTTGTTTCTTTTTCTTAAACGCTCTTTTGACACGCAGCAGTAAAAACGCGGCTCGATCAATGGTCAGCGCCCCGGAGGTGCCGCTGGGGGACCCGGATTTTTCATCCAAACCTGGAGTATTCATCGTTTAATTTTTTTTGCCAAAAACGGGTAGGAAATGTGCGTGAAAGGGCGAGCGCGACGTAGCTCTTTTCGCGAAGGCATAAATGCGGCGGAGCGCCGCGGACTGAGCGTCTTCGTAGTGGGTGTCCGGGAAGCGATGGTGGCGCCAGTGTTAGCCACCACGCGAAACAACCAGCTCTTCAACCCAATCGATAGCGGGGGTGCGATATTCAAATGACATACACCTCGGTCCCCATCTTGTAAGGATTCTAATTAAAAGGAACATTCGAATCAACAACGAGAAACAATGAGAAAGAAGCGACTTCGGAGGAACTGTTTCCGGCAACCTTTGATTAATTTTCTATCATTAATCAAGAGGAAATTGGAGAAAAAGTAATTACTTTTTAAACCTCGGTGCGTTTTCTAGAAATTTTAGTTACTTAGAAATTGAATCTCAACGAATTGTTTGAGCTAGAATGTGGAAACTTGTCACAGAAAATAAGTTTATTAATTAAATTAAAAAGTTTTTGTTTTGCCTAGAGTAGCAGAGTTGTTGATTCATAAAGAAATCAATGAGGTTGTCCTTTACTTGATGCAAATAAACATATTTTATAAAATAAATAAATTAAATTTAAAAATTCCATCTCCTTAATTATAACCGTTTGATTTGTCTCCATATGAAAAATTCCTTACTTCGCCGCCTGTATGAACTTTTTCTACGACCTTTCGTTCTTGAATTTTCGAAACCCAGACATTGAAACAGAAGATAATCATGCCCAGCAATGATTTTTATCCTATTTTCAGACAGATGGCCGCAGTGCTGAATTTACTTAAGAATTAAATTTAGAACTGTTTGAAACTTTGGAGAAAAATCATTTTCAAGCAGTGGTGTAGCTAGGGGGCAGTTTTCTCCGGGCAGCACATATTTTGGGGCTGCATTTTTATAATTAGTTATAGTTGTAAAAAACAACTTGTTCACTTCATCAGTTTACTATTCGATTTCAGAAAATCTTACCATATTGTCAATAGAACAAGAAATTGCAAATAATATACATTTTGAGATCATTATACACGATTTTTCTAACATGAAAGTTAGAATAGTACCTACCTATATAAATATATTAATATGTTTAGATACACATACGTGTGTACAATTTGTTTGTTTATCCAAAAGAAATTATTTATTTAAAAATATAAAATAAAAAATATTTAATGGTAATTTTTTTTTTTGTAAATTAGGTAAATGTTTTATCTCATAGGTGGTGGGGAACTTGCGGCCTCCGTAAGTTTCTTGTGGCCTTTAATAAAGTATATTGTATTTTTATAAAAGTTTCATTTATAGGTATATCAACTTATGCGGCCTCCTTTATTACTGCCTAATTCAAATATGGCATCCAATGGTAAAAAGAGTTCCCCCACCTATAGTTTGTCTCAATTACAATTATTTATTAATTTATAAAAACCACAATTTGATTGAGTTAGAAAGGGCAGCAAATTGGAGACCGCCCCAGGCGCCAAAAGTTCTAGGTACGCCACTGTTTTCAAGGGTTCCATTCAAATGCAAAAGTCGAATCTATTAGTGCTGCTATATATGTCTGTTTGTATGTCTATGTGCCTTTCAGAGTATTGTATGTTGTTCTCGTAAGCAAAATAACATACTTTCTTGAAATTTACATTAATATTATGACTTTATTAAAATACAAAATATTAATTAATTTTTATTAATTCATTCTAGTCGATTGGCCTCAACTATCCAAACTGCGAATAATATTACTATTATTATACTATTCATCTATATTGCCTCTGAAGTAAGATGCTGCTCTGCTTGGTCTCACTGCATTTAAGAATTAAGTAATTAAGTACTAATAGAATTATTATTACTCGATGGGGGGATTCTACGGTAACCGTGGCGCCGCGATCTGATGATGGATATATTATATTTAGTGATGAGCAAAGCAAGACCAAGACCAAGACTGCAAGACCAAGACCAATTCTGCTCATCACTAATTAATAGAGGCAGAGGGAGTGCTTGTAAAGTCTTCTATAGGGTGTTTTTTTTTTTTTTTTTTTTTTTTTTTTATGATAATGATGAGAGAAGGAGTTACACCAAAAAAGGTGCAACCCCTAAAGGCCTGGGTTGGCCCCTCCATCGTGAAAAGAAGAAGAAAGAATTTTATGGGTTGGGCGGGGGTCGAAGGTATCTGTGGATACGGGTCTTAAATAGCTGAAGGTTATAAGTCGCGGGAAAGATGGTGGCAGGGAGCGAGTTCCAGTCTCTGGAGGTCATAGGGATAAAAGAGTTGGCGAAAGCGCTTGTTCGACTTTTATCCAATTTGACAGCGAAGGGGTGCTGAGCGTTAGAAAACCGCGTGTTTCTCGTAAAGAGGGCATTAGGGGGGATAATCGATTTCAGCTCGACTGAACAGACACCGTGATAGTATCTGTAGTACAGGGAAAGGGCAGAAACGGTTCTTCGGTGAGCCAGGGAGTCGAGTGAGTTGGTTAGAGCCGGTTCTCCTATTAGTTTAATTGCTCGCTTCTGAATTGCATCCAGTGTAGCAAGAGAATGCTTGGAGGCACCCCTCCACAGATGAGAGCCATATTCGAGACAGGGACGAATTTGAGCCTTATACAGCATAAGAAGTTGACTGGGAGTATAACAGCGTCTAGACCTAAATAGAAGACCAAGCTTGCGCGCTGCAGCTTTAGCAGTGGTTGAGATATGGTCATTCCATGAGAGGTCAGACCCTAGAGTTACGCCTAGCATTGAAATTTTATCCCTGAATTCTAGTGAGTTTGAGTCGAATGATATGTTTGGGAGGTTTCTGTCGACGCGCCTAGAAATAAGGCAACACTGAGTTTTCCCTGCATTGAAGTTAACTAAGTTTTGGGATCCCCAGTTTTTAAGTTTGCATAAGTCTAAATTAATTGAAGAAGCAATGTCTGCACGGTTTTTATGCGATGCAGGGGCGTTATGTAGGGTGCTGTCATCTGCGTAACAATGTACCGGATTGGAGGGCAAATTTAGAAGGTCGTTGATATAGATAAGAAAAAGCGTAGGGGAGATAACCGATCCCTGAGGAACTCCAGCGTTGGTGTGGAAGGGGGAAGATGATATTCCATCGATGACAACCTTAATACTACGGTCTGAAAGAAAACTTTCGAGCAACTTACAGAGTTTCGGTGCAAGGCCGACGGAGGTCAATTTGGCAAGAAGATTTTTGTGCCAGACCATATCGAAGGCTTTTGAAATGTCTAAAGCTACCGCGAGGGTCTCATTCCCGGCCTCCAAGGTTTTGTTCCAGATATGAGTTACATATGCTAGGATGTCACCTGTCGACCGGGATTGCCTGAAGCCGTATTGCCTATCGTGGATAAATTTATTTGACTCTAAGTGTCGTAGAACTTGCTCGTTGATGGCCTTTTCCATAATTTTGGATAAGACAGAAGTGATTGCTATGGGTCGATAGTTTTTTATGTTGGAAGAATCGCCTTTTTTCTTAATTGGTTGGATTCTGGCTAGTTTCCAGGCTTCCGGAAATATTCCAGAGTTATAGGAGAGATTGTATAATTTGGATAGTATAGGAGCAAGTTCAGGGGCACATTTTTTAATGAGAATGGCAGGGATATCGTCGGGGCCAGCAGAAGAGTTGTTCTTTAGATTCTGGATGATCTTTAGAATTGCTGGTATCCTGAAAACAGTATCTGACATTATATTAGTACTGGGGGGTATGTGGGTGGTTCAAGCCCTTTGTCGTCCAGGTTTGAGTTGGACGCGAAATATGAGGCAAAAGCTTCGGCTTTGTCGGGGGCGTCAATGGCTATCGAGTTGTCGGAGAGATTGAGAGGTGGAAATGATGAGTTTGTAAAATTTCTTTTTACATACTTATCAAGGGACCAGAATTGGTTTGAATTGCTGGGGCAAGCTGCTAGCCTGTCAGCTTTTTTCTGAATGAAGGACTTCATCGCATTATCGATTGTTTTTTTACAGTGGGCGCGGGCTTTAGTGAGGAGAACGCGATTATCCTCTGATGGTGTCGAAGACCAATTATAGAAAGCATGATTTTTTTGTTTAACTGCTTCGGAGCAAGACTTATTGAACCAGGGCTTGGAGTCCTGTTTTCCAATTACCCGTTTGAAAGGGACATATAACTCAATGCCCATTTGTGTTTAGGAAGTCTTGATCACTTTTAAGAAAAATATTATTATTTTGTTTTTGAGTATTAATATTAGTGATGAGCAAAGCAAAGTCTCGGTCTTTCTTTGCTCATCCCTAATTATATTTGCCCTACAGGTAGATGAAATGTATTGTATTTTGAAAGGAGAGAAGCAGTCTACTCATATTGTTTGGCTCGACTCCATGTGTGGCCAATTCGACCGTACCCACAGAACAGGAATTGAGCACGTGTTCACTTTGAAGTACCGACAACCCTCGGCTCAGACTGGGCCATCGGATCCATTAGGCTCGGCCCATACTCATATGAGCAAAATAGGGTAAACGCATGCTCATTCAGCTCAAACGCTCTATGAGTACCGAGTAAGGAGGTGAAATTTGGTACAAACGTTCGTAATTAATAAGTCGTGCCCTTCTGCCAAGTTTCAGCACTTAAGTTCAAACCACTCCCATTGCCAAATCATTAATTATTATTATTAATTATATCCTCTGTTTTTTTAAACCAGGTTCCGCCCTTTTGTCTTCTTTTTGCTCTTAGTATTGGATTGTTGGCTTCTTTCGTTCTCACATTCGGCCGACGACCTCTTTTTACAACCTAATATTTTGATTAAATTTATAATTTTTCTCATTAATATATCAAAGAATAATTGATATATCAACGAGAATTATTTTGACCGCGCTTATTTGAAAAATATATTTATCGCGAGACTACTGCGGATAACGCTATTGGAGTCTGCGGAGTCTTAAGTCTGGACCAAGAGAGAAAAAGGTGTGATCCATTTAGCTACAATCCAATGTCATGCGGAGCTATGCGCGAAATGACGTTGGATTGTAGCTAAATGGATCACATCTTTTTCTCTCTATGGTCCAGACTTAAGACTCCGCAGACTCCAATAGCGTCATCCGTAGTAGTCTCGCGATAAATATCTTTTTCAAATAAGCGCGGTCAAAATTATTCTCGTTGATATATCAATTATTCTTTGATATATTAATGAGAAAAATTATAAATTTATTTAACATCATTATTTCAAGTTAGAAATATATAAGTTCAGATATTATTTTCACTCAATATTTGACAAAAATTCCCTACATTTGATTCGCGATTGAATCAAATGTAGAAAACATTCGATTAATATTTTATTCTTTTGGGTATTCAAGTTCCTATTGGTTGTTTTTTTTCTCTTTACTTCCAATGGAGTAGAATTCTGTAAACACACTAAAAAAATGGAGGTTCGGAAACAAAATGGCGGTCTCCCCAAGAAGCTTCCCCTGGTTGAAAAGTCACCGCCAACCACTGGTATATAATATATACTAGTATATATTGTATCGAAAACCACTGTCATACTTATAATTGTGGACAAAATTAAATATTATATGTTAAAAATAATTGTTTAAACTATAATTAAAATAAAGTGATATAAAAAAGAATTTGAATGGACACTGGAAAGAGACATGTAATGACATCTAGAGACAAAGATACCTCGATAAATCACCTTTGTGTGATTAGTGTCTCCATGTAGTGGCGCCCTAACTAATTAATTCTGCATAGCGAGGAGGCAAGTGACCTCCGAGCGGATGGCTCGCTCTCTTGTATATTGACCTTCAAAGGGAAAACACCTAAGTCGTATTATGCCCAGTGAATTACATGTGTTAGCAAAAAATCTTTGTGAATCAACCTAATCTCATTACATTTAGGGTTTGTGAATGTTTCCGTGAACCAGTTAAGTGTGATTCCACCGAGGGAAAAGAATATTTGCCAGGAATATCGACAAATTTCGGACATAGGCGAGAACCGGTGTCTTCAGCACGCGTCCTTGGACACGTGCTCAATCACCTGTGGAGCCCAACAGCTAAGTAAAACATTGAAGGGCCTTCAATTGAATTACCAAACTCCCTACGAACCTTTTTTTCAATATACAATTGAGCATAATTCGCTAACGGTTCGAATTAATACATAACGCGGGGCCAAGGTCAACGCATGGCGTCATATTGAATTCTTTCATGTTCCATTCAATATAGTTAAAAAACTCTTGAACCCAACACTTTAAAAGATTTAAAATTAACAATTTAAAATTAAAAATTTATAAATTTTGTATTGAATTATAATTAACTTTAAGTTTAAATAGAAAATTAAAGAAAACAATTTCAATTATCCCGGTCACCTCAATAAGGAAATAATTAAAAAAAAAAATCAAATTGAAAAAAAAATCTTGCCCTAAATTAAAGTAATTTGATTGCAACAAAACATTCGAAAAAAAAAAAAACTTGAATCACTAGCAATTTTTAATATTAAAGTAAATTTAACTGGTAATTTGAATATCCTAAAAGAAAGATGGCGGACCCACGCTGTGTCATGTGATCAAAATATTGAAACCGCGGGAGGAACGTAATTCTGGAAATTGTCTCTGAGCTATTAGCTAAAAAGTAAACAAACCAAGTTTAACTTCTATTAAATGTATAGTTCCCAAATGGGTCGGTAAAAATCCGAATCAGTTGACAAGCCCATTTCAATAGAACCTACCTTGCAGTCAAGAGAATAATGACACAAACCACAGATAAAATTCCGATCCAATCTTTACAATAGAAAATTAATCAATTGAATATTCATTTGAACGTATTCCAATACCAGTTGTTAGTTAAACGTTTAAAATAAATAATCGCGATAATTATTTATCGGATGTGTTGTTGCAGGAAAATTACCAAAATATAATAATAACATTTATTGATAAAAGTTATATTGAATTAAAATTAATGATATTATAAGAATTACCTGATTATGACCAAAAGTTGAAATTGTTTCATTTAATTAATTAAATTGAGATTAATGTGAAAATTTGAAAGAATTAAACACCTGATTGAAGTGTAATCAAAAATTATATGTAATGTCAATGAATCTAGAAAGAGAATGACATCTGTCAAAACAAATAATTTTGACAACTGTCAAAACCATGTAAATAAACAAACCGTGTCATCAACAGTAATGAATGGTTAAGTCAAATGAATTAAAACTAAACAATTACATACAGATTAAATTAACTGATAAGGACTGCAAATTGCATATGATTAGATAATAAAACTATTTATACCAAATTTAAAAATTAAATAAAATTAAATATTATAACTCACCTGTCAAAATTTGACTGAAGGAATTAGGGCCTTTTGAATATTAATTTTCATTAATACTGAATTCCCAATCAATTATTTTCACAAGTGAATAATCAATTATTTACAATTTTGATTAATTTAGTAGTGATAATTAATTTGAGTAAATTATTTTATGTTAAGATTTAAATTTCCAATCAATTGGGTTGTACCAATCAATAATTCATTATTTACAATGAATTAATGTATTATTAATAATAACTTTGAGTAGATTGTTTGCAATAACATTTTAACTTCAATTATTTATTATCCTCAAGTGAAGAATTAATTGTTCACAATTAAAATATCGTGATGAATTATTTCATTATTGTTATTATTGATTATAATTACTTACCTTAAATTACCAACAATTTATAATTGATAAATTTATTTTTACAAGGTAAAATTAGTAAAGTCACGATTTCTTTATTATAAATAAACAATATTCTTTAATACCAATAAATTCTAGTTAATTAAATTAAATTAATTTGCTTGATTCTATCGTCAATCCTTCTGTAGACAATAAGATTTTCTTTCAGCTTCCGATTTCAGGTAACTGATCGCTCCGGTCCGTATTACCCTCAATCGTAGAGAAATTTTCTACCAAGTTGTTTTTTGTTCACCTTTTTCAAGTATCCGCTCAATCAAATAATTCCCTGTGCAGCATCTTTAGCCTCACCAAAAATTCAATTAATTAATGGGGGCTAATCGCAATAACATCATTTAGACCAACAAGGGCGCAACCTAGCGAAGCAGATAAAGTCCACTAACACCTTTGAAATCAGCATTGCGCCTTTTATATAGCTAATAGAGTGTCTAACAATAGTCGATTATCTCCTGAGTACACCCTGCTCGTAAACCATTTTATTGTTGCAACCTGCTCAATATTGTCTCATCTTCAATATTGAGGAGAAGTGCGATAGTAGCTTGGTCAGAGCGCAAATTGGGCGAAGTAAAATAAACATTAATTATTTTACAAGCCCAGGTTTGTCACAACATATATATATTTCATCTTTTCATATTTCAACAATTCGAAAAAAAAATCTTACAATCGATTCTAATTGTGTTTTGAATAAAAACTAGAAAAGTAATTTAAATTGGGATAATTTTTTCAAGTACAAAATAACATAATAGCACTCAAATTTAAAATAATGTAGGGAAAGTGGGGGAAACACGAACGCGGGGTAATCCCGAATGCAACTGTTTTGATATATTATAAATAGATAGCGGTATTTTGTTTACGACCATCATGAAGTTCTCGTCGCTTGTAGTGCCAATCAACAACAGGGGACATATAGACGCAAGCACGGGTCAAGTTATGGACATTTCAATTTTTTGTGTGTTTTTGATGTAATTTTTTACGTAAATATAACTTAATATAGTTTTATTTCTATCAACAATAGTAAGATAAACTTTATATAGTTGAATACTCATATATTAATGATTCTATGCCGATAATGCTTAACGGCAAAAGTAACATAACTTATAATAATTTTGTCATTTTAATTGTTTCGACCCTGCGGGGTAATGGCGAACAGACCATGTCGGGTAATCTCGAACGTTCGGTATTACCCCGCAGGATCGAAACAATTAAAATGACAAAATTATTATAAGTTATGTTACTTTTGCCGTTAAGCATTATCGGCATAGAATCATTAATATATGAGTATTCAACTATATAAAGTTTATCTTACTATTGTTGATAGAAATAAAACTATATTAAGTTATATTTACGTACAAAATTGGTTGAGTTATTTACGAATGCTTTTAATCGGTGCAGTAATCTTGAAAATGGATTCAGATCTGCAAGAATATATCCCTTGCGGTCAATTGAAATTCATGGTCAACAAACTGCTGAAAAAGCTTCTGTTGCACAAGATCGCAGTGTTGAAGTTTCAATGCTCAAGCTTCTGATGCACGTCCTGTTCATTTCCAATCAAATAACACACAACCGCTTGATACTACTGCATCTTCTTCCATGGTACAAACTTCTGGTTCAGCAATAGATGATCTTGGTGGACATGACAATTCAGTTACAGCTGTAGAGGCGAGCACGCTGTCAGTTTTTCTAACTGAAATCGTTGAAGTGCCTATAAATCCTCCCAAAACATCTAAGCGCAACATTATAAAGAAGAATTATTTTAACAAGCACACCTATTAAAGATCAATTAGAAGAAAAGGAAAATAAAAAACGAGCAAAGAAGAAGGAATCAAAAGAAAAGCTGCAAAAATACCAAGGAAAAAACTGAAATAAAAAGACTGAAACGTGATCGTAGCAAATATAAAAATAAAGAAACTAAAAAAGTATTGATCAATTTCAAGAATATTAAAGAGTTTAGTGATTCTAGTCAAGAAAAGAAAGAAGGAAAGGACGAAACTATTGACTACTATTGTATTTTTTGTAATGATAAATATATAGATCCCCCCCCCCCGATGAAGACTGGATTATGTGCTCCGTTTGTGAAAATTGGGCTCATGAGAATTGTATAGATGGACAGTCAACATCAGAGGTTTATAAATGTGATCTCTGTCCTAATTAAGACTGTTTTATAGGTTAAAAATGTTTATTCATAATTACATCACTTAGTGTCTCGGGATTACCTGACATGTCGGTAAACCCGTACACTAAGGGTTTTGTTTTTTCTTTTTATTATTACATTTTATAAACAAATTTTATATTTTTACTACTTAACTAGTTAGATGGATAATTCAACTTAATTTTAAAACAATAAAAGTAAGCTTATGTTTCAAAACTGCAGTTTTATTCAAGTTTTCCTTTAGGTGTTCGTGTTTCCCCTAACTTTCCTCAACCTACCGAAATTTTGGAGATTTAACAAATTTTAGTTCCAAAAAAGTTTGAGCTAAAAAATTTCAAATTTGGCATGAAATAAATACAAATTTTAAGTCATATTTCAGCTTATTAAAGTAAAACAGTTTAATAACTTAAAAATTTAACGATTCGATTTTTTCTGACTTTTCTGTAAGAAGAGGTTTACGAAGTTAAAATCTTAAAAATCATCCATTCATTCATTTTATATCCAAAGGCAGCTCAAGAGTCTTGGATTTATTTCAGATAATAAATATAATCAGCTTTTAGTTCTAGATATAGGTACAAATATTTTTTCAGCAAAACCTACTTACTAAATTCATTGTTCTATAGTTGTTAGTTAGTTATCTTGAGTCATGAGGTCATGAGTATGGAAACTCAAACATACTGAGAAGCCAACAGATAGACGGAAGAGTAATATTGTGTTTGGAAATGATTTTGAAAAAATTGAAAGCAGCTCGCAGAGCGTATGAATGGAAAAAGACAATCACGGAATAAAGGAACTGGTTAGATATGATTTTTACAGAGAAATAGCTTTCCAAGCCTTTAGATCAGAGCTGTCCAACCCGTGGGACGCGGGCACCATGCGGCCAAGAACTGCAATGAATGCGCCCCGACATAAAATTATAAACTTTCTTGAAACATTAAGATTTTTACTGGAAAACATAGATATCAGATACAATCTGATATATATTTTTTTCTATGATAAGAAGAAATTGGAAAATCATCCCAAAAGTTTTCGTAGAATAAAAGGGGAGATTTTCAATTTTTAATGTGAAAAATATATTAAGATTTCGAAAAAAAATAATGGTTGTGGCATATTTTGACTCCATTTTTATTAGATATAAATATTTGGCCTGCAAACTTTCCGATTGAATGTATTTTAAATCAGAGATTGAAATACTCCTGGCTTCATAATACTTATTCACTTTTAAGAAATATGAATTTATATATAGTAGGTACCTAATGGTATTTTCAAGAATAAAATTCACTAAAATCAAAGTTATAAGCTTTCAGGTAAAAAAATAATGAAGTTATCGAATATTTAAAAACCAGTCTTCATCTCATATTTACATTTTCTAAAATATTTATTATTTCAGTAATTAAAACTTTTGAAGTGCTAAATGATTTTAAAAACAATATTCTAAAGGAAACTCATTATTGTGCTATAACATTTTCGCTTCTGGTCATAGTGGATTACAATATTCTACATTATAAGTATTCTTATCAATAGAATTAGTATATTTTATATGCGGCCCGAAGCATTTGTTTTTTCATAAAATGCGGCCCGTGTAAGCCAAAAAGTTCGACACCCTGCTTTAGAAGTTGAGTCGTTTATCGAAAGAGAAGTTCAAGCTCAAACCATCTAGATTGCAGATTTTTGTAGAGAAAATCTCATCAAAATGGAGGACGTTTAGACATATAGTATTTCTCAAATTGGGATGGCAGCTTAAAAAGGTTAATAATTTAATAATTTAATAATTTTATTCATAATTCAATTTCATAATTTTATCTTTACACAGTGCTCTGCTCAGGCAGTTTGCCTCATATGAGCAGTAAAAATAAAAAAAAAGAATAATTCACATAAAACAAAAGAAGAGAAAAAGAAAAACAAAAGTGTGTGTGAAAAAGAAAACTCGAGTGAAAGGAACGTGAGAGAGCCAGCAGAGGGGGGGACAAAAGAGAGACGCCAAAAAAGAGATGCTCACTCCCGAAACCCACCCCCGTGCAGATATGCCAAGAGACCACGATTGAATATAATTGATGATGAAGATGAACGGGTGAATGAAGGTAATGAATTCCACAGTCGGGCAGCAGAAACAGTGAATGACCTTCTTCACCACCTCGGACCGGTGACTCGGTATATGAATATGATTTGAGTCACCCTGAAAAGCGCGATTATGTATGGATGATTTAAAGGTGAATATTTTATAGATGTAGTCAGGCTGATGTGAAATAAGGTGCGATGCATGAATTTGCCAAACATGTAGAGACGCCTCTGGGTCGCCCTAAGCCAACCAAGTCTATCATAAAAGGGGAGACGTTATCACGTCTAGGAATATCAAAAATAAGCCGAACGCATGCGTTCAAAGCCCGATCAAGTAAACCCCGCGCGGGTCCCAGAGACGTCACCATACACGAGGCAACAATAGTCCATAGTTGACAAGATCAAAGAATTAATGAGATGTTTTCGTGTCGAAAAAGGAATGAGATGCCTGACTTTAATGAGTTGATGGGGACCCCGAAACACTCATCTACTGACCGAATTAATGTGTTAAACCCAAGACTGGTTTACAATATTACACTTCGAGTTATTATATTCTAATTTTAGTTAAGTATTTGAAAAAGTAGTAGATATCGAAATATTAATATTGAGATAATTTTTTTAACTGTGAAATAAATATCTAAATAAAGAATGGGTAGAATAAAGAAAATTTAAAAAGAATGGAAAAAAATCTCACCTGGAAGACGCGTGGGTGGGCGCAGAATCACTGGAGACGAGTACTCAACGCGCGAGTCCTTACTGGAAAGCGTTGATTTTGGCCTGACGGGGTTCACAATTCACGTCGCATGGACTCAAGGGGACATGGTGGGGAGTGAACTTTGGACCCTGTAATAGAGAGTACTAGTTATTCTATAAGCACCTAATAGTTAAAAGGAAATCCTGGAAGTATCGAATTAAAAGATTTTTTCCAATTCGAGTAAACACAGGTCGGAGCTTGTTTACGAACAAGTCTCAGTTTGTTTTCGAACCTCATGCAATATACATTTAAATCTATTCTAATTCCTATATTATAAACTCTTAACTAAATATGTGTATTAAAAGAAATTATTTTTTAAGATATATTTTATATACGATTTGAATAAAAATCAATATAATTATTATTATAATTACTGAATCCGAGCTGTTATGAATGATTTTCTTACATGTCAGGAGAGTTATATTCACCCTCTCGGGAATGCAATATCATCAATAGCACCTGGATTAGATTATTATACATTATAACTATTCTTTTTATATCAATAGAATTAGTATATTTTATATGCGCCCCATGTAAGCCAAAAGGTTGACACCCCTGCTTTAGATAATAAATAATTAAGGATGTTTTTTAATTTAGCAGTTTAATTTCAATGATTAGATTTTTAACTTTTACTCTACTTATACAAAGCTTATTTCTTCCCAACATAAGTCACTTTCAATTTTTTTTGTGTTATATATACCTAAATTAAATTAATCCTTCATAAGACACGTTCAAAATATATTTTTTTTTTAATAAAACAATTAAACCAAATATAATTTCAGTTTTAAGTCTATTCTTAATTTATTTGAAAATCTTTTTTTATTGAAATTAATTTTTCATTTTAAATCTATTTCAGATTTTAAGAAACTCTAACACTTTTTCAACTTTTTACCTTCAAAATTTCTGGTTAAAAATATGGGTTTTGCGAAACTTATATCTCTAAATAGCTGAGATATTTTTTTCTTATTTTTCGTTAATAAAGAAAGAACGTATAAATTTATAGAATTTTATAATTATAGTCACAGTGATTTGAGAATTCAGATGGGAACAAAAATCATGTGAAAATATCGTAGATCTTGACTGCCGTCCTAAACCGTTATTTTAAAGTGAATAAAATTAAAAAAAAATTTTAATTCTATTTAATGAAATCTTTACAGGGATACAAGATATTTAATAATAAAAATTATTTTTTGTTTTTGACCAGATAAATATTTCACCCTACCCAAAATAATAATTCAAATAAAATTTTAATAGGATTTTTGATATTGGAAAAAATAATTATAGATATCTTGTAAATTTCAAGTTTTTATCTTAATATATTTGCCTTACACATTGAGGGGCAGTCAGAGAGACAGACAGACATTTTTATGACACGTTTTGCGTTTGAACAGAACACTAAAAAAACCGACTTCAAAAATTAAATGCAACAAATAAAATAATAAGAACTAAAAATAAAATAAAATTCACTAAAAGGTATAAAATAATTATTTATCTTATTTAGTTACAACCAAACGATGAAATTGTTATATTAAATCACTTTTCGAAGTCGGTGCCAAACATATACATTTTATGAATCGCGCTCGACGGATCTTGGTACGTTTTGCGGGTAATGTAGACAACATCGCGTAAACTCGCTTATATAGTTTGTTTGGCACCGACTTCAAAAAGTGATTTCATGAAATAATTTCATCGTTTAGTTGTAACTAAATTAGATAATTATTTTATACCTTTTAGTGCATTTTATTTGATTTTTGAGTGCATATTATTTTATTTGTTCCATTTAATTTTTTTGAAGTCAGCTTTTTTTCTAAATTTTTTTAATAATTTGTTGTAGGGAAATAAGCTTATGCAAGTATTTTTTTATTTTATGCCAACGTTTTGCCAACTTTGTTGACTTCCTCAGGGCTCAAACAAATTAATTTCTTTGAGTCCTGAGGAAGTCAACAATGTTTTTTTTTTTTTTTTTAATGCAATCGAATGCAAGAAGGGGTGCACCAGTAAAGATGTAGCCCCTATGGATCTCGAAAGACCCTTCCATTACCGAAGAGAAGGAAAGTTGATTAAGTGAGAGGGTGTAGACGTAGGTGTCTATGCACCCTGGTTTTGAAGGTTTGAAGATCATAGGTGCTGGGAGAGAGTTCCAGTTCCTTGAAGTAATGGGGATATATGTATTCGCGAATGAAGTGGTCCGGCACTTTTCCAATTTGACTGCAAAAGAGTGTTGGGAGTCGGCAAAACGTGTGCTGCGTGCAAAGCATGCTTTGGGGGGAATTATTGATTTTATCTCATCAGAGCACCTGCCGTGATAGTATCTATAGAAAAGGGAAAGGGCAGAGACATCTCTTCGATGAGCCAGCGAGTCGAGGGAGTCGGTGAGGGTAGAATCGTCAATTAGCCTGACGGCTCGTTTCTGAATTGCATCAAGGGTAGCAAGAGAATATTTTGAGGCTCCTCTCCACAGATGAGAATGAGATGTTGGCGAAACGTTGGCATAAAATAAAAAATACTTGCATAAGCTATTGTCCTTATTTCCTACAACAACTTATTAATTTAATCGATGGACATAAATAATCAAAATAAAATTATTTTTATTTTTCTCTTTTTAGTGATATTAAGAATAGTGACTTATGATAATACGCATGCATCTCGTAAGAGAAAGATTCGGCCGAAGGAATCAGAAATTGAAAATAGAATTTTTATATGAGATACTAGATTAGAACCAATTATCTGCAGATTAAATTTGACACTACTCTAAATAATTTTTGAGCTCAAACTCTTTTTTGAGGGAAAATTTTCCAAATTTCCAAAATTGGTGGAAGAAAAAGATTTTTTTTTATTTTAAAAAAGTTTTTTACAAAATATATGACTTATCTCTATCCTCAATACGTTAATTGAAGCAATTAATATAATAACAATCAATTCATTAAGATATCCGGAGTCAACTTCCATAAGCGAGTTTACGGGGAAGCCTGTAGGGTAGGCAACCATCAGCGAACTAAGGGAGTGGACGCGCCCTAGCGGGAGCGAAGCAAACCATGTTAAGCCAAGCGAAATGAAAGAAATTATTGTACGTTTGATACTTTAGTAGTTGTGTTGATTATCGAAAGAGAAGTTCAAGCTCAAACCATCGCTAGAAAAGTTAATATTACTGAAAATTATTTTCCCAATAAAAGTCCATAAGCTTACCTAAATCATAATTTTCCACTTAACACTCGCTTATAGGTAAGTAATATCCATAAATATAATCATTCAGTGAAAACCATAGTAGTCAGGAGTTTCTAAACTTAAACATAAGAGCAAAGGAAATTCCAAAATTTTGACAAATACTTAATCTGCGTCGATGTGAATAATTTCTATTATATGTCAGAAGGGTTATATTCACTCCTATGGTAGTACAAATTAGGTTTATTATTTTTGCACAAAACTCCTGACTGGTTTTTATCAGTAGAGTCTTCTTTTTATTTCTTCTGAAACTATTTTCTAATGAATTCGGGATTTAAAAAACATTATTTTGTTGGTTGGTGGAGTTAATTGGATTGGCCTCTGAACGGCTTATACATAGACTATAGATATATTATACCTATACTTAAATTTGTATAGGTTATTCCTAAGCAATATTTGAAAACATTTATATTATTCGTAAAGAAAAATTCTACCCACCAAACGCCTGAATATAGGCAATCCATTTGTCACCTCTTCTTTAAAGCTGCGTATGATTTAGGCTCTGCCGTAAAGTACTTGAGTTCATCGATAGAAGTCAACAAAACACACCTGCCTGCCTGGATGGCCAAATAATTAAATTCATTATTATTAATACCAAGCATACTTATGGTTTAATGTTAGAAAATATTGTAATATTGTTGGTATCACTGAAAGGAGAGACAAATGGGAACCGAGTTATACTCACCCATCAATAACTATTCAATAACCTGAAGGAGGTAAAAAAGTCTCCGAAAAGTCGGAAATTGAATAAAAGTAAATAATTTATGCACTGCCTCTCATTATAACCTACTTATTTTGCTTACCAGTCCGTCTTTCTAAGAAAATAAATAAAATTAATTCATTATTATTTCTATTTATTTATTATAAGGAAATTCAATTTAGAAAATCATTTGGTAATAGATTTTTCCTTATTAATTTTAAAATAACATGTAAATAAAAAAGATGCCCACAATTAAAATCTCTATGAAATTTATTAATACGCTCCTATAGAATATAAATTAGGAAAACAACAGAAGTGCTAAAAACTCAAAAATTACATAAACCTGGTTTCATTTCAAAATATCACAATTTCCCTGCAGTTACGGGAGCTAATAATGCTTGAAATTTAATATGAGGCAGTGGTCGCTAAACTTCTTTGACCGTCGACCCTTTCAAGAGTTTCTTGAAATATTATCAAACCTTTCTAATTTAATTTTTATTAGAAAGAATTTAATTTTTAGGACAGAATCTAAGATTTTAATAGAAATATTATTAAATTGCGATATCAGAGGGGATTCATCCCCCAGGAGTCGAACCTGAGAACCAACTTGCTTTCCGGGCAGTTAGCTCACACCCTCGAGACAAAAAACTCCCTCTGAATCGCAATATTTGATGTAAGCATCAGAAATCTTTCACTCCATTAATATATAACGGAAAATAAAAAATTTAGCTTAAAATGAAAAAGTCCTGCTATTTAAATATAAAAATAAAGATTTGAGCATCTTATTTTTGAAAAGAGTTGGAATGTTTTTCAAAAATGAGCTCGGGTTCAGATTAACAAATCAATTTTAAACTAGAAAGAATTTAATTTTTAGGACAGAATCTAAGATTTTAATAGAAATATTATTAAATTGCGATATCAGAGGGGATTCATCCCCTAGGAGTCGAACCTGAGAACCAACTTGCTTTCCGGGCAGTTAGCTCGCACCCTCGAGACAAAAAATTCTTTCTAGTTTAAAATTGATTTGTTAATCTGAACCCGAGCTCATTTTTTGAAAAACATTCCAACTCTTTTCAAAAATAAAATGCTCAAATCTTTACTTTAATTTTTATGTAATTCTAAAAGAACAAACAAATAAGGACGCCTATATAAGTTTAAATTTTTTAAATTTCCCTAATTTATTTATTCATTAAAGATCCATGTTGCTGAAAGATATACAGATAAGTCGTACAAAATATCGAGATTTATAGAGAAACTATGGGACTAATTAAATAGTATACAAATATAAATACAATGATGTTTAAAAATTATTTTTCTATTGACCCCCAATCGACCTTTATCGGATGCAATTTTTAATTCTAAATATCGATATTGAATATAGTTTGAGTATAGGTGTAAGAAACAATCTGTTAAAAAAGTAGATCTTAGGAAAATCTGAAATGACTTGAAATTTTAACTTAATCTGAAATATTGGGCGACTGGACTATCGTTCTGCCCAGGGCCGGGGTGACCTTTTGCGAGGCCGGGTTCAAAAATTTTTCGGGGCCTGAATATACATTCAAATCCTACACTTAAATTTTACAACGAGGAATTATTTATTTACAAATGCTCTTATATATTATATATTTTTTATAAGAATAATATTAAATAATAATCCTTGCCACACGTCGAGAGATTGACTAACGCTCAGGATCGAAGACCGTATCAATGCAATAGCCTGATGCGTTTTTGTTTAAAACATATGAACCGCAAGAAGGCACTGACACACAACCACTAAGAAATGGCAGAAGTTCCTATGCAAGTTCGTAGGAGCTGCGACTCGTAGTCAGAATTCCGAAAATTGGCGAGTCTTATCTCTATTTTTTTAAGCAGTTTTTTAAACAAATCCAAGTAAAATTTTTTCGCATCCATAATTCGCTTTCAAGGGCAAAAAAATTAAATGAAAGTACAAAATCTGTAATCAATAGGTGGTCCTTATTTTGGGTATTTTCGAATTTTTACGCTGACAGAGGCTCATATGGTTCGAAATAAATAAAAAAATATCCCCAAGTTTCAAGTCTCTATCTCAATTTTAACCTAGTGCTACACAGCGATTAATTTTTCGCATCTAAATAACATGGGGTTTTGGCATTGAACGATCAATTTATTATTCCGGCCTAAGTAATGGTTCAAAAAATTTGAAACTCTGTAAACTTTATCATTATAATAGTAGATATCCTTTCATCATTTTTAGCTATTACCATTTTGGAGGTACATCTAGATAAAATACTGCTATATCTTAGTATTAGTAAGTTATAGACTCCAAAATTATAACAGCTAAAAATCAGTAAAAGTTCTGAGGGGTAGCTATTATTATAAGGATAAAAGTCTACAGAGTTTCAAATTTTTTGCAAGATTACTTTCGCCGGAATAAAAAAATTAATCGTTCAATGCCAAAAACCCCATGTTATTTGAAGGGAAACTTAATCGCTGTGTAGCACTAGGTTAAAATTGAGATAGAGACTTGAAACTTGGGGGATATTTATTTTTATTTATTTCTAACCATATGACCCCCTGTCAGCGTAAATATTCGAAAATATCAAAAATAAGGAGCACCCTTGTAATCATGTATGCCTTTTGGAAAAAATCTATTGATGTAGTTTAATTTCTCTAAAAATTACATTTCTCTGAAATCGTCTGAATTGTTTTTATTTATCTAAAGTAGTTTCCAGAATATGAGGACTTTATGGAGTTACAGTGAACTTTGATGATTTTTGTTAGAGTTCGTGGCTGTGATGAAACTGTATTAGATGAGGAGGTATTAGCCAAAGATGGAATCACTGCGTTCAATAAGACACCTTTAATAAAACGTTTAGGACTGAATTTATTTGGCCATCTTCAGTTAATTAGGCTGGATCATTTTTGTCACTCGTTTAAACTTAATCATCGCTACTAAAATAAACTGCAACGGATCGCTGCTAAACTTTATCCAAATTCATTTGAAATATTAATATGTTTATTCCTTTATTATTAATCAGATCTCACTTGCTATTTACAGTCCATGTTGACTTAAAATCAAAAATAGCGATTGATTCTCATCTACTACTTGAGGAATAACAATTCTACATTAGATTGTTGACGATTCGATTATTATTGGTAACCATTGCTGAAGACATTGAGGAATCGACTTAAAATCAAAAATAACGATCGATTCTTATCTAATACTAGAGGAATAACCTTATTGCATTCCATTTTTGATGTTTTGACTATTAATGGCAACCTCTACTGAAAACGTGGAAGAATCGACTTAAAATCAAAAAGACTAAATTCTTTTTTGGTAAGCAACTCAAGCTTGATGGTTACAAATAATAATCAAAGCGTCAAAAATCTAATGTAAAATTGTTATTCCTCGAGTATTATATGAGAATCGATGGCTATTTTTGATTTTAAGTCGATTCCTCTATCTCTTCAGCACTGGTTAATAATAATAACCGAAATGTCGAAAATCCAATATAGAATGGTTATTCCTCAAGTACTAGATGAGAATCAATTGCTATTTTTGATTTTATGTCGATTCCTCTGTCTTCCGCAATGGTTACCAATAAAAACCGAAACGTCAAAAATTCAATATATAATAGTTATTCCTCAATTACTAGATGAGAAACAATCGCTATTTTTGGTTTTAAGTCGATTCCTCTATAAAGGTAACGGATAAGAAAAGAACGCAGTTGCTATGGTTACTTATAAACTTTCCTCCCAAATTTTTAGCATTTCACAGAGAAAAGCCTATTCACTCTTACTTAGTTAGGTTAAATAAGTCCTATATTAAACAGATAAAATGAATAAATTTTAAAGAATTTAAAAATCTTACTTTAGAGTAAAGTACTTTAAAATATAATTTTATTAAAAACTTTATTTAACCTTTTTTGTCGTCCCCCAGGTACTTAATTAGGATATTAAATTTCATCAAAATTGGTTAAGTCATTTTAAAGATATTTAGAAAAAAACTAAAAAAGTACGGAAATAAATAATGTTGTATAATACTAATGTTTGTGTCCGATATGTACCAAAAACTAATCAGCGCTTTATTTTGTTAAACTAATAGTAGGTTTTCAATTTCAATTCAATCGGTGCAACGGTGTGGAAAAAATCATGGACGAAAAAAACGATAACATCCATCCATCCGCACGCACTTCCAAAAAAATGGCACTTTTTGGCCTCTCGACGAGATTCCAGGTAATTTTTGGCAAAACCGTCACGTGCTAAAATTCAATCTCATTGAATACTTCAATTTGTGACCTTAATTGAGTCCATAGGTTCCGTAGTCTTTACCTGAGGACCCTTTGAAGTCGCGCTTGCCGCGCGACCTATTACAATACTTTCTCCCATGCTTCGCATTAGATAAAGTAAAAAGTACATGATTTTAAAATGGACAGATGAAATAAATTCATTTGATAAACACACATTTATTCATAAAGAGAAACAAAGTGGTTGTCATCTGCAGGATCAAGGAAATAAAATAGAAACATTATTCATATATTATTAATATATTTAGAAAAAGATGGTCATTTCAAAAGTTCTACTTTGGATGAATTTATTAAGAAACCAATAAATCTCCATTGATTTTCTATTAATTATTATTGAAAAGACTAACTCTAGCACTTTATGTGCAACGGCTCCATATCGTCCTGGATTCTAATGGATCATTCTGTAAAAAGTTAATCAAAATCGGTGTTTTTTAAATGGGTAATTTTCGTAGGCCGCGGGGACGGGTACCGGTGAACGCGCTGAACCCGCCTTGCGCCGGCCCTACATATAGATATATTATACCTTATACTTAAATTTGTATAGGTTATTCCTAAGAAATATTTGAAAGCATTTAGATTATTAGTAAAGAAAAATTCTAGCCTTATACGCACCAAACGCCTGAATCTAGGCAATCAATTCGTCACCTCTTCTTTAAACCTGCGTAAGATTTAGGCACTGACCTAAAATACTTGAGTTCATCGATAGAAGTCAACAAAACACGCCTGCCTGCCGGGATGGCAAAAGTATTAAATTCATTATTATTACTATTTATTTATTATAAGGAAATTCAATTTAGAAATTCATTTGGAAATAGATTTTTCCTTATTAATTTTAAAATAACATATAAATATAAAGGATGCCCAGAATTAAAATCTCTATGAAATTTATTAATACGTTCCTGTAGAATATAGGAAAAAATAGAAGTGATAAAAACTCAAAAATATTACACAAACCTGGTTTTATTTCAAAATATCACAATTTCCCTGTAATTACCGGAGGTAATAATGTTTGAAATTTAATATGAGGCAGTGGTCGCTAAACTTACTTCTTTGACCATTGACGGCTTCAAGAGTTTCTTGAAATTTTATCAAATCCATTTATTTTACTTTTTAAGTAATTGTAATAGAACAAACAAATAAGGACCCCTAGGTAAGTTTATATTTTTTAAATTTCCCTAATTTATTTATTCATTAAAGATCCCTGTTTCTCAAAGATATACAGATGAGGAGTAGAGTAGTACAAAATATCGTGATTTATATAGAAACTATGGGACTAATTAAATACAGTGGACTCTCGTACATCGCGGAGGATACGTTCTGCGTAATAGGAAATCGAATTATACGGGACATACATTATCAGACTAATTTATGTAACTTCAAGAACGCCCAGCCTTGCTTCTATTCGGTAATGGCCTAATTAAAATTTTTCATTCAGGTTTGGAAGCATATACATATACATTTTTATTAAAAGTTGAATAAAATTATTTTTCTCTTATCTTTAACATAAGTGTGTATTTATTACTATTTTTTTATAAACCGCTGCTTCGTTAGCCTCAAAAATCAGAAACTATAGTATCTGAAAATCTTATTATAAATTTATCGTATATTTTTATCGCGCTATATAAGTAGGTACTAGTCGCAATTTTTTGGCACGTTATACGAATTCGCGTTTTAATCCGGTCGTTTAGAACAGGAACGCGTTATACGGGAGTCCTACTGTATTGTACAAATAATATAGTATTGTATAAATAAATACAATGATATTTTATATTTTTCTATTGACCCCTAATCGATCTTTATTTGATGCAATTTTTAATTATAAATATCGATATCGAATAGTTTCACAAAGGTGTAAGTAACAATCTTTTAAAAATAGAGATCTACTGAAATGACTTGAAATTTTAGCTAAATCTGAAAAATTGGGTGACTGGGCTATCGTTCTGTCATTGTCATTGAGAATCCCTGAAATCAAATTTAAGTATCCAGAAATAACTTGATTTTAAAAAAGAATGGATCGAGTAAGAAATTCACTTTCGGGTGTGTGCTGATCACACTACAGTATGGGATATGTTATTTGCATTCTGAAATAATCGTCCAAAATGTTCACTAGCTCTTAGATCAGAGGTGGGCAACTTCCTTTATCAACGGGCTAATTTCAATTTTCATATCACTACTCGGGCCAGCACAAAATGAATGGTTTAACAAAAATTCATTATTTCAAAAATATGCAAATTATTAACATGACTTATTATTATATCATAATTGGCTAGTAGCTATTCGAAGAACTGCTTCTAAATTTGCATGTGTTATTCTGGATCTGTTTTTGTTCTTCCTATGTTTCATTAACGAACATGTAGCTTCGCAAATGTAAGTTGATCCAAAGAATGCCAAATAATTTTGTCCATAATCCAGAGTATTTTTAAAGATTTCTGGATTTAAAGAAGCATAAAATTCGAGTAATGATTTTTTATTAGTAAATTTGATTGTAAATTTATCAGTTCCAATTGAATACTGGCGACATTGAAAGCAAATAATGGATGGTAGACTTATTAATGAAAGATAATTAGAAATTTTTAAAAATCTTTAAATCTTGTTAAAAATTCTTTGAATAAATCGTTTGTTATCGTCTCATATTTTTTATAATCATTATTTTTTAAGTTATTTTCCCTTTGTTTCAATGTTGGAAAGTGAACCAAGAGTTTCTTTTGAAATTGTTCTGAAAATAATTTTAATTTTGTTGTAAATGAGATGGCATTTGTATACATATCGTAAATAAATTTTCCTTTCCTTGTAGTGATAAATTCAATTCATTTAAATATGATAACTCAACTGAGAAGGAAAGTTCATTCAACCATTGTTCATCATTTAGTTGTTCAAATTCGTTAAGGATGTTTTTAATATGTATTTAGGATGTTCACGATTTCAAAATTATAAAATTGTTTTAGCACTTTTTCCAGACTTAGAGCCAGTTGTATGTCGGTTTGTAAAGTCTTTGTTAAAGTTGACAAAGGGTAAAACCTTAGAATTCATCTTGTGTCCGGCCGGATGGCCAATCAGATGACACGCACTTTCATCTGATTGATCACAAGGTGAATTCTAAGGTTTTACCCTTTGTTAACTTTAACAAAGACTTTACAAACTGACATATAACTGCCCTTGGCCATCTAATCTCCGTATGATAAGGAATATCAATAAAATCACATTATTTCATTTATTCTGCGGGCCGGATTAGCCCCGAAGGCCGGCAATTGTCCGCTCCTGTGACTATAAGGGCCTTGACAGATGCTTGCATTACCGATAAAAAGAGCAGCCGGGTCTTGAAAGATTGTCGAGTCAAGAGTGTAAAATTCTGGAAAAAGGAAGGCAAGGAGAGAGTCACCTAAAAGTCATGAAAATAAATGTGAATTTGTTCAGGTCTTGGACAATTTGATCGCGAAAAGGTATTGGGAGTCAGCCAAGTACAAAGCAGATTTTGGGGTGAATTATTAATCTTTCCTCATCCGTTGATTTGTTATGACCCCGTTCGACTTATAGTCATTGAATTCATTATTTGTTGCTTTAATGCATGAATGACGAAAAAAGTTAACACGAATGTAACTGATAAAAAGTTTAATAGACAATACTCAAATTCAAAAATACAAAATATAAATGAATACAAATAAAATTAAAAACTAATAACTTAAAAAAATTTTAGTGGTAACAACTACTTGCTCTTAAAATTTTTAAAATGATTAATTTAGTAATAAAGGTGTTAAAACCTTGAATACAAAGGAAAATTTATAAAAACAATAAATAGTAATAGATTTTTTTAGGGTCAATATTATATTGACTTAGAACATTCACAAAACTAGTAACATTAAAGTTCAAACATTGAAATACATGATTTATATATTTATTATAATAGACATTTTTATATGATGTAAAACTAGTAATTTATCAAAAATAATCATAATTTAAGCACTCAATAATTTCTTCAATTATAAAAATATTTTGTTTTATTTTTTATCAGACAAACATTTCAGCTCAAATCTCTAGGAACAGAACCTTTGATCAAAGTTAGAAATAGTAAGTGGGAGCAACGTTAATTATTATTAATAAAAAATGCATAAGAATCTAAAAAAAAAATAAGACAATTTTACACAAGATTACCATTTAAGGAATGATTTTGATTATGTATAAATACTAATGAATTGCCTATAATTTATATTATTTTCACGTTCTTAATATTATTTTATCCAAGATAGAGATGAATGAAATGTAAGAAAAATACCAAAATGTTGACAGATATGACTATGCTGTTATTTTAAAAAGATTTTCGTTCATTTAGAAATTTAATTGTTTAAATTTTATAACTTTACTCATAATGACCAAACATTCATATCAATATAATGAGAAAATATTTTAAATTTTATTTGATCTTGTTCTTCTTGTTAGCTTTCCTCATTGTTATAATATTGGCCAGTAGTGTCGGATTCACCTGGTGTACAAGTATGGAATGCGGATTTTTTTTCTAAGAAAACATGTTAAATTCGGAAGAATGATAAAAAAATGCTTGATTCAAAGTATGCTCCATCGCTTGTTATACATTTTTCCCATCTTTCGGGAAATTTGTGAATACGAGGCCAGTAAAAAACTTCCCCTTTTGCTGCGGACAATTCATCGAGCCATTTTTTCACATCTTCGTACGAACCAAAGCGCCGCTCAGCAAGTGCGTGACCCATCGATGCAAACAAGTAGTAATCGGAAGGAGCAAAGTCTGGTGAGTAAGCCGCATGGGGTAGAACTTTCCAGCTGAGTGCTTCCAACGTTTCGAGAACCGGCTTTGATATGATGGAGCATTGTCATGGGGAAAATTGACCTTGTTGTCTTTTTTGATATTCTGATCGTTTTTTGAGCAGCGAAATGTTAAAATCGATCAATTGTTATTCGTTGGGTTTGGTTTTAACCGTTTCAATTGTTTTCGTCCAATAATGCTTGAAATTCTGCATCTTCTTACCCTTTTGGCGGTTTTCCGTGTTCTTTGTCTGCAACATCAAAATTGCCATTTTTGAAACGACGAAACCATCTTTCACACGCATCTTGCGATAGAGTATGTTCACCATAATCTTCACGAAGCATTCGGTATGATTCAGCAGCAGTTCTCTTCGAATGAAAACAAAAAATTAATTCTGTCGGCGAATGCTCTTTATTTGGCACAAATATTGACATATTGAACACAGCAAAACAATACTATCGAAACACTTTTTCAATTTAACACTTATGCGCATTTGACACATGTTGATGGCGTAACAAAGTGCCATCTATGCCATATCTTTATGCAACACACTGCAGTGGTGAGTCATCTGTTCCTCAAATCCGCATTCCATATTTGTACACCTAGTATATATCGGATGCAGCCCCCAGAAGGGTGGGGATTAATCTCTTCCTCTCCATTTTTTAAAATGCTAATTTTATTTAATCTCTAACTATAGAAATTAAAATTCTACTTAGGCCAAAATAATGGTCTATTTTGATTGGTTAAATAAAAACAGGAAACATTATTTTCTAATTTCAAATTTTATTGATTTCGAGGTTCTGTTCTAGCTTATGGCCTCTAGTTATTTAATCGAGCACTCAAGATCGGTGTTGTTCATAATTGTTTTTCCAAACATCCATCCAATCTCCAATAATTCTATTGGATATATAAACATATTATTCTTGAAATGATTACTTCACAAGACCATGCTTTGAAATTCTAACATGATAATAAATTTAATAAGCAGGTATTTATTTGATTATATATAGGGTGATACGATCAAGAAAAAAATGAATTTACTAATGTTATTTAAATTGGTTGCTGACATAATCACTCTTAAACATGTATGATTAATCATTATCGATGACATGATATGTGTTCTATAATTCAATTTATAACCAAATAGCTGCAATCTCTAAGAGCAATGATTCTTTTTTTAGCTTTTTAATTAAAAACAAGAAACCGATAATATAAAAATATTATATTATATGAGAGATTCTGTGAGATCTTTTAAAAATTATATTTTATTAGAATAGTTGAAATATTTTCAATTTACTTCATGATATTCTTCATAATTGTAAATTTAAGTGTTTTGAATACTTTTTGGGATAAAGATAATTAAATTTATTTACATTTTTTAAGAATAAAATATTTCAACCTTACATAATTTATTAAAACACAGTACAAAGGATCGAAACATTGTATATTCTTAAAAAAAAATTAATTTAATTTTCTTTCATTACACTTAAAAAAATTTACAAAGATTTTTTAGTGAAACATCAAAAATATACTGTTCATTTTAAATATATAATACTAATCAACGAATACATTTCACATGAAAATCATAATCCACCGAGTAAAAAAAGAATTAAATATTTATATATCTTTTGAGGTAATAATAATCAATATTACTTATCATTAAGCTTAGTTTCAATGAGTCATGTTAAAGATAGTTAATACATATTCGGATTTAAAATAGATATAATTTTAAGAAATAAAATTTTTAATCAATATTTCATTAATTATTAAAAAATCGAAATTGTATATTGTTTATTTCTCTTTCAATGATATTATAACAAAATTAAAAAAATGAAATAAAACTAAAAATGACTAATAAAATAGGTGAACTTCATTTTTCTTCTATGAGAGTGATTCTGAAAAGAATAAGTATGTTGAGTAAAATGTCAGAGAAAAATAAATATTTAATTAACTAAAATGTAATATTATTTGGAAATTTTTATAAATTAGAATTGAATGTAATGGAAGGCAGCCCAGGGGGTACTGAGGAAAGAAAAAATTAACACATCAAATAAGGTGTAATTTATTGGAATCCTTCCTCCTTTCCTTTCAAACCGACGTTTCGGAGGATTTTTCCCTCCTTCTTCAGGGTTTAAAAGGAAAGGAGTAAGGATTCCAATAAATTACACCTTATTTGATATGTGTTAATTTTTTATTTGAACACTACTGTGGAGAGAAGAAGGAAACATTTTATTTGTTTCATTCATTGACCCTTTGAAACCCTGAAGGAGGGAAAAATCTTCCGTCGTCGGTTTGAAAGGAAAGGAGGAAGGATTCCAATAAATTACACCTTTTGCCTTCCATTACATTCAATTAAAATTTCTACCAGTCCGTCTCTCTCCAGAGAAAATTTCGTTGCAAAAAGATTTATAAATTAGTATTATGTAGTACAGTGTTTCTCAACCTTTTGTAGAGCACTTATATTTATTTCTGAGGAACCCCCTAACACTAAAATATGAGATATTTAATGTTTCCTCAAAATATCAACATTATGCTACTTTTATAGCTTCCAAATATAACATACCGCCACCGATAACGGTGTTGCCACATTTTAAAATTTTTCTAGATTTTGGGGAAATTGGGTACAAAAAACGTGCATTTAAAATTACAATACCTAACATTTTTATTTTCATGAATAATATTATTAAATTTTTTTGGTAATGTCATTGGGATACCCATATGCCCCTTTCGGATAGGACAGATTTTTTTTACATATTCAATGTATACTCATAAATAATATTCTCATCTATTTGAAAAGAAAAATTATTTCAAACGTCATTAATAACAAAATAATATAAAATAATTTAAATGATGTTTTTAAATGATTTTTTTACTAATGTAACGAAATCGTTGTATTAAAAAAAAGTTAAGGAACTTTAGAACAACAAAAATGGTATCACTGAGACAATAATAGTGATGTTCACCGCATTCTTAAGTATCAATGGTTTTATTTGACTATAAGGTAATACTTAGACTCTAAATTTAGTATTTTTAGTTTTTTTTTGGGGTGATACTACTAACTACTATTTTTGTTTTTCTTTTTTTGACCCCTAGGCGCGGGGAACCCCAAACCTCTCTTTATGGAACCCTGTGGTTCCGCGTAACCCAGGTTGAGAAACACTGATGTAGTATAAAGTGTTTTGAAATAAATAAATGCATACTTTCTAATCTTCAAGGGTAACATTTTTAAAAAGATACGACATGGATTCCTTGTTGTGAATTCGTCGAATAGCCTCCGAAAGAAGAACACTGATATCCACAGTACGAATTTTATGGCATTGCATTTTTTGTAGTTCATGGGGAATCGTATTAGTAACAACAACCTAAAAGAAAACATAATATGTGTAATTTTCACATCAGTTAAAGTTTTATAAAAAAAAAATGATAAAAGCTATGTTCAAGAATGTTTTACTTCATCGATTGGAGAATCTTCAATAAGACGTGGTGCATCACTTGAAAGCAATCCATGGGTGGCAAGGACATAAATTTTATATGCTCCACGTTCTTTAAGTACTTCAGCAGCAGCAACAAAAGATGCAACATCGTCAACCATATCATCCTAGAAAATAATTTTAATAAATTTTAGCATATTTTTTGCCATTCTAGAAAATAACAGTAATTAAAAAATAATGAAAGCTTGTATAATTGTCATTACTACAGGTATGGCAAAAGAAGTTTTCTTGATTTTGGGCTTATCTCTAATGGTGTTAGGAAAATTTATATATATTTAAAATATTTTTAGAAAAGCGGAGGGAAAGAGATTAGAGGCTTTCGAAATGTGGTGCTACAGAAGAATGATGAATATCAAATGGATGGATAAAAATTACAAATGAAGAAGTTCTTGGAAGAATCGGAGAAAGAAGAACCTTGTGGAAGAGTCTGAAGAGAAGAGGTCAGATGATGGGGCACACACTGAGACATGGGGGACTGCTTAGGGATATCTTTGGAGGGGGAGGTGGGAAAGAAAAGGGGAAGGGGAAGACCCAGATTAGAATATTTCAACCAAATAATTGGGGATATGGGATGCCAGACATTTAGAGAGGTCAAACAGCTGGCGGGGGACAGAGTCGAGTGGAGACGGATTGTTGCATCAAACCAGTCTTAGAACTGTATACTCAATGATGATGATGATGAAAATATTTTTACTAGAAAATAATAAGATGATGTCATCTAATCAATCCGATGGAATGGAATATTTTTAATTATAAGTCAGAGGGGTTGTTTTTCACCCCCTCGGGAATCGAACCCGAGTGCCAGTAACAGCAATCCGGACCATCTTATACATTGCATAACGGGATATCGGAAAGTTTACATATATATTTAATTATAATTAAGAAACTCTTCTTACCATTGTTATAAAAAAACTAAACCAACATTAAACAATAACTAATATATTTTTTAAGAAAATTTTAATTCATAGTTACAACACAGTTTATGAGATAATAATGAATAAATAATGAAAAATTTACATTATAAACAAGCTGGCAACAACGTATTTAACCTAAAAAGTGGGTTAACTTTAGTATTTTTTTGACGTTTTTTCGCTTCAGCCATTGTCACAATATTTTTTACTTAGAGAAAGTGGTGTAGGTTTTAGGTGAAACATGATATTAATTAATAAAGTAAGGGGTGTGTAGTTTCACAGTGAATGAAATAAAACTCAAAGAGGTTTATACAAACTCAATATATTTCGGATTATTAGTCCATCATCAGGAGTTTACAGGTTAAAACTAATTAGTTTTATTTCATTCACTGTGAAACTACACACCCTTTACTTTATTAATTTATTGTCACAATAGCTTTCAATCGCTTATTAAGAACTTTTTGTTTTATAAATCTCCCTTTATAATGTACTTTATCTGACATTTATATGATAAAATATATACAAGCTCGGACAGTGTTGTCAGATTTGTCAAACGAGCACGGGATTGGCTAGTAGTCGTACATAAACACCAAAGTTTTGGGCTTATGAATTATGAATCCTTATTGTCTGTTCTATATACTCAAGCATTAACTTTTTGCTAGTATTGTCGCGAAACAACTACCTTAAATTGAAAGTTTCTTTTTGCCGAGAGTAGTAGAATTTTTATAAATTAAAAGAGACAATAAAAGAGTGTGTCTTCTTTTGGAAAAATAACTTTATTAATTTATTTATAACGAGACTCTAGTTTCGAGGGCTTTGTCCTCATCAGTGTATTAAAATTGATTCTCAGGAATTGATATGTGACACATGTGGGGGAAATGAAAGAACCATGAGGAAATCCAGCATTAGTATAGAAGGAAGAGGATGATATTCCATCAACCATCAACCTTAACATAATACTACGGTTTGAGAGAAAGTTTTCAAACCACTTACAGAGACTCGAGGGGAGGCCAAACGTAGATAATTTGACAAGAAGATTTTGTGTCCGGCCTTATCGAAGGCCTTAGAAATGAAATAATTTATTGGAATGTACTTTTTAACCTTTTAAATACTGAATTTTGGAGGATCTTCCCTTCTTATTGTGATTTAAAAGGTTCACTGAAAGAAGCATGTAACCACCACCTGATTGTCTCTTTTATTTATCAGTGTATTGGTGGTGGTTACACATGATTCCATCATCATCATTGGGTACACAGTCCTAAGACTGGTTTGACGCATCCACCCGTCTCTGTCCCCGCCAGCTGTTTGACCTCTCTAAATGTCTCGCATCCCATATCTCTCAATTATTTGGTCGAAATATTTTCATCTGGACCTTCCCCTTTTCTTTCCTACCTCTCCCTCCAAAATATCCCTAAGCAATCCCCCGTGTCTCAGTGTATACCCCATCGTCTGACCTCTTCTCTTCCTCAGACTCTTCCACAAGGTTCTTCTTTCTCCGATTCTTCCAAGAACTTCTTCATATGTAATTCTATCTATCCATTTGATATTCATTATGCTTCTGTAGCACCACATTTCGAAAGCTTCCAATCTTTTTCTCTCCGCTTCTCCAATTGTCCAGGTTTCACACCCGTACATGGCTATTCTCCATACATATTATGTCTTCAATAGCATCTTCCTGTTTTCTAAGCTGATTGAGGAGGAGCATAGCATGAATTAAACCCCCATTTTTTAAAACCCGAAGTTTCAGAAAAGTCAGTAAGTTTTTAAATTGTTAAAAATGACATTCCAACAAATTATTTTTTGTATATTGCTCTTTTTCATTTTCCATTTATCTTCTCCAAGATAATATATTGGTGATTTCTTTAATTTATATACAGATCCGAAGATTTACAATAATAAATTAATAACATTAAGTTTTGCAATTGATATGTTTTACACATTATTACAAGTTGACCGTTCAGACACCCTTTAAGAAACATTAGTTAGAGAAGCGGTTTTGTAAATTGTGGGAATCATAGGTAGTAAATCGAAATACATAATAAATTAATAAAAATACTTGCCACCATGATTGCGATACGGCCCCCAACATCCCCAACTACATTAATAGGTGGTTTCTCTTTTGCAGGATGAACTGGGACTCCCACACCAACGTCCATAGTTCGTGTCCGTGCCATGGAAGGTGCAGGTGGAGGCGAATATCTGCCATCAACCATATCAGAATCGGACTCTTTTTGCTCGCCATGAATGACGGCAATTCCAAGACGAAGACGTTCTGCATAAGAAGTGGCTTTATTTGCAGATCCAGGATTGCGAGCTACAATCACCGCGTTGCGATAATCAGGAATCTAGGGAATAAATTAAATTTTATTCATAACTTTTAAGGAGATAGGCGTTGGTTCAGGTGAAACATTTTTTAATAATAAAAAATTATATAAAATTTTAAGGTGGGTTTGACATAAAATAAAATAAAACAAAAGTGAGTTTTGATTTCGATATATTTCGGGTTGTCAGCCCATCGCCAGGAGTTAGGAAACTGAATATAAATTAGAAAAATATGTACAAGTAATAATTTTTTGGAAACAGGTATGGTGAGGGGAAGTGACTCTTTACGATGGGCTGACAACCCGAAATATGTGAAACCCACCTCGTAATTTTACATAATTTTTTTATTATTACATTTTATTTGAATAATGTCAAACTAAAAATATAAATAAAACATTTTTATCAAATAAATTATAAACATTTATTGAGATTATTACTTACACATTCTTGAATATATTGAAGTAAAAATGGGGAAGCCCTTAAATTATCTACAGGGCAATCAAAAAAGCCTTGGATTTCTTTTTGATGCAGGTCCATTGTAATAACATGAGATAATCCAGATTTGCACATCATTTTGGCGAGCAATTTTGAAACAATGCATCCACGTTTACGCATTTTGCCTGTAAAAATTAATCACAGTTTACTAGACTCGACTAATCAAAAATCTAAAATTCTTAGATTAAAAGAGAAATAATTTAATTTGAAAGTTTATAACAGGAAAATAAGGACAAGTTTTTATGTGTGACTTTTTTATTTATCAGCCAACGTTTCGTCGACTTTTTGGTGGGAAAACTATTAATACATGTTTGTTCTGGAATTGTAATTGTACTTTTGTAACTTGATATTAATAATGTTCTTATAATTGTAGAAGCCCTGAAGAAGTTGGCAAAGACGACGAAACGTTGGCTGATAAATAAAAAAGTCACACATAAAAACTTGTCCTTATTTTCCTGTTATAAATTTTCAAATTAATACAAATTATGGACGAAAATTATAATAATAAAGAATTTAATTTTTAGGACAAATTCTAGGATTTTAGTAGAAATATTTTTATATTGCGATGTCAGAGGGGATTCATCTCCTCAGGAGTCGAACCTGAGAACTAACATGCTTTCCGGGCAGTTAGCTCTTCGCTTATATAATACATTGCGATTCAGAGAGATGATTTTATTGAGGGTTGAGCTAACTGCCCAGAAAGCATGTTAGTTCTCAGGTTCGACTCCTGAGGGGATGAATCCCTCTGGTATCGCAATATAAAAATATTTCTACTAAAATCCTAGAGATTAATTCTTTCTCTTTTAATATACATTTGTTTTTAACTTGAGCTGATTTTTTGAAAAATATTCCAACTAATTTAAAAAAAATTTGCACAAATCTTTAGTTTTTCTTAGATTAAGTTCATGCAATGTATTTTTTTTTTAATTCATTTGAAATAGTTATCTATAGTTTTATGGTAATTAATTAAGCTGATTGATGAAGATATCAAGGTAATAATAAATTAAATTAATTGAACCACGTAAATTTGAATAATTTTCATGATTCAGCCTGCGAATTTTTTTGCAGTTCAATAAATAATTTCATTATTATTTTTGTTTTGAAAAAGAAAAATGAAATTTAGCATCCGGTAGGATTCGAACCTGCGCAGCCTCGGCTAAAGAGGAAGACGCAGGTTCGAATCCTGCCGGATGCTAAATTTCATTTGTCCTTTTCAAAACAAAAAAAATAATAATGAAATGATTTATTGAACTGCAAAAATTCGCAGGATGAATCATGAAAATTATTCGAATTTACGCGATTCAATTAATTTAAGGTAATAATAAATTGATAATAAAAAGAAATGTTCAAGATTTATAATTACATTGTTTGCTATAGGGAAGATATGGTATGACGGCGACGATACTTTTCGCTGATGAAGTCTTGCAGGCATAAGCCATTATCAATAATTCCATTATATTGTTGTTTACATCTCTAAAATTAGAAATAGACATTTAATAAAATCTCTTTTATATATAAATTTGATAAATAATTTTTTAAATTAATTAATGATAAGTCGTAGTCAAGGTTGGTATTTTCTTAGCTATTGGCGAGTTCAGAATGTTGACTCGAAAGTTGTATTCGGGTATACTAGTTGGGTATTTAAAATTTTTTTACGGTTATTAATTGAATGAAAATTTACAAGTTAAATTATTGATAATCCAGGAAATCCTTCAAGAATGTGGGAAAACTGTTTTCGAATCCAAATTATAGTTTAAAAAATTCATTTTCATAATTTCTATTTTACTAAAAGCATATGGTTAGCACGTGCCAGTCAAGGGCCCGTTGTCCTTTCGAAGGGCCATCTTCTGGGTTCCAGGCCCTGTATAGATCGCCGACACTTTTTGCTAAAAGCATGTCATAAATAATACTATGACAACTGTAACGATGTTTTAAGATGATTTACCCCTAGACAAAATGTAATGTAAACCCCCTTTTGTAAATAAATACTTTTACTAATAAATATGTGTGTTATTTGACCCCGACGAGCCAATTAAAGTGAAACCCATTTATATATATATATATATATATATATATATATATAATTGTATTATTTATTTGTTTGAGACTATAGTTTCGAAGGCTTGGTCCTCATGATCAGTCTTTTTAATTATAAATATTATTTTTCATGGGATCAGTATTGTTTGGATATTGAAAATTTTTTCTTCTTTCTCAGCTTGTGAACCAGACAGAATTCTGAAGGATACTGATCCCATAAAAATAATATTTATAATTAAAAAGACTGATGATGAGGGCCAAGCATTCGAAACTATAGTCTCAAACAAATAAATAATATATATACATATATATATGTGTGTATGTTTATTTGCATCAAGGAGAGGACAACCTCTTTGTTTCTATCTATATATAGTATATAATAAAGGTGAAGATTGGCAGACCCCTACTCCCTGAAAATTTTGTAAATATGGTGCTGTATTAGTAAATACATTAAATATAGAATTTCTGAAAAATGTTGATTAAATATAGTTAGTAGAATTCGAATACTTTAGTATAGAAAAAAGTAATCATTTATTGTTAAATATACTTGGCCTTACTTTGTTCCTGTTTGGATGATATAAATATCTTTCCCACGTACAGAATCTCCAATTTCGACCATAGTTTCTCGATTAGTCTTATGGTAGACAGCACAACCACCAGTTTTTACCCCCAGGCGACTGTTTTAAAAAGAATGGTTGATTAGTTTCTGATTTACTCAATTGAAAATGTAGAGGTAATAAAGGTATTTGGATATATGTACTTTGCAATCAAATTGGCCAATTCCGGATGAGAGTTGCCGGCTATTATCATAATATCTGAAGAAGTGACGACTTCCATGTTTCTATAATAAAATATGTAGTAGTTAAAATAAATGTATTTGATAAAAAATTCCAAATCGGTTTAAGTAAATATAATATTAAGAGAAAAATATTGAAATGGCTAGTAGCTACCTTGGAATAAATGCCAAAACAAGGAAAAATAAAAATTATTCACCAAAGCTATTTATCAGTAATAAATAACATAGATTAAGAATGATCAATTAAATAAGTTCTTGATATCTTTCAGTGAGAAATATCAACTGACGTTTAATTGGAAATTTCAGCCATTTGCATAGTAATTAGAAGACGTCTGAAAACTCACCGAAGAGTGCTACACTGCCATCTTTTGGTCATTTTTCGAAGCTAAATTGAGCGATTCTTATGAATTTCCAAAAAATAATTTTTCATCACTAATCTAGAAATCAAAATGCATATAATATAATAGTGACGGCTCCAGGAGAGGGGGGGGTGACCCCCACCCCAAATGGTTTCCAAAAAAAGTTTTAATTTTGTAAGATCAAATTCAAACTAGATTATTAGTATTTCCTGAGATTAGCGGGTTCAAACATACGAATACATACAAATTCTCCAGTTTTATTAAAGTAACTATCTTCAAAGCCCGCCTTAGGCGGCCCTCTTGATAGCAAGGGGGCTACGCCCCTGGACCCCCACCCCACGAACCCCACCCTCACACTCCATTCTCACACCCCCAGCCTCCCTCTCCATCTCCGCCCCATTCCCAGTCCTACCCCCTCCCCACCGACCCCCACCACTTCACCCTCGACATCCCCTCCCCACCGTCACTTTCACCCCCGCACCCAGTTTTTGAATTTCTAGCCTTCTATTGGCTCAAAGATTATGTGTACAAAATTTGGTTGAGTTTGGTCCAAGAGCAAGAATTTTCTTCTTTTTTTTTGGGCCCCCTTCTTAGGTGATTTTTCGGGGCATTTTTTAAACAAAAGTTGTCAGAAATCACATCCCTTACAACTTTACTTTACTTAACTTACTCATAAAAAAATTTGCCGTGGAGTTAATAGTTTAGGAGTTATTTGATAATTTCCATTAGCGCTCCCCCTACTAGCAAAATAGCTGTATAATTTTAGGTTATACAACTGTTATGTTGTATTGATGTTGTATAAGCGTTATGGAGCACTTATAAAACAGCAACAAAACATAAATGTTATATAACCTAAAATTATACAGCTACTTTGCTAGTTGGGCCCCCACCCAAACCCCCTTTTGGTGTCAAAATATCAAAACCTTATATAGTAATAAACTTAAGTTATAAGACATCTGATCCAAATATGAAATTTTATAATAATTCCTTGAGCCGTTTTTACGTGAATCATTAGCAATTTTTCGCGGAAACCACGCAAACATACCGACAAACAGGAATTTTGTTGAGGGTGTTTTCGTTCATAACTTTGCTTAAAAATCGTGCAACCAAAATTTTGCGTTATTTGGACCCATGTACAGACAAAACCTTAATTTTATATATATATATATATATATATATATATATATATATATATATATAGATATGATCATTAAATTTCTTCCAGAACTTAAGTGACTTGATTTAAATTTTTCGTTAAATTGAAGGGTTGGTTTTGTCACAAATAGTTATTAAAATTATTGTTTTATTATATTTGTGACAAAACCAACCCTTCAATTTAACGAAAAATAGATATGATCTACATGGCTAATTTCGTTATAATAAGCTTACCTATATAAATTGTCGCCTTAGAGTGTAAACCTGCAACTTAAAACAAGGAAATTTTAAAGGACAGAGAAAAAACAAAAAAATTTAATATTGTTGTTATGGAA
>JALMQS010000030.1:5075089-5148320 GCA_024734495.1 Forficula auricularia | reverse complement strand
ATTGTCGCGCTTCGTTCGATTCGCGTATTGCTGCACCACTGAAGAAGTTGCCAACCAACAACGAAACGTTTGGCGTATTTAAAATAAAAACTTGTATTTAATTCAAAGTCATGTCCAACTCCCTACGATTCCTTTAATTATTAATCATGGACACAAATAATGAAATATTATATTTTTAATCTCTATATAAAACACTCTTAAAAGGGTGGATTTTTGTAAGATTACTCTCTGCTTGTCTAAGCGAAATTTCTGAAAAAAATACTAAAAATGTTCACCATCTATTTTTTATTTCCGAATACTAGCAAAGCTCCTTCTCCGCTTCCGTTGCATTTTCCCCATCTTAAAGAGTTTTAAATTGAAGCCCCTTGGCTCCGCTTTTTTGAGCAAGTAACAATTTGGCATACCAATTCTCCTTCTTTAATTTAATCCCATGTCACCGGTAGGAAAAATTCATCTTCGCTGATGCCACGTTAATCCACCCCTAGCCCGACCTTCCACCACTGATGTATGCCCCACAAGCCCCGCCACGAAGGCTGTTGAGCCATGCGCCGTGCCGCTCGCGAAACGCTACACCCCCCATTCAAAAGAAGAAAAACCGGCCATCTTAGCGTGCTGATGGGTACTATAACACGTTTGAAATTTTGGTTTATATGAAAAAAAATGCCAAACCTTTTTTTCCACAACACGACGAGCAATATACCTTTTGTTCCTTTACATTATCTAAAGCTCTTCATCAAATTTCTTCTTTTAAATAGCTTCTTCTTCACTTGATAGCCTAGAGTTACAGCTTCAACTTTTTCTTTTCTAATTGTCTAAAGGCGACTATTTTTTTAACAACTGCATCCTTATCGGCGTTGTTATCAATTAATCTGTATCTACTTAACAAGAGATCGTAAGCTGCATCCATCATGATACTCTGATGATTTAATTCGCCAAAGATATGGTTGATTTTTGTATTCAAGAATAAACTCTTCGAGTAATTCTCGGTTGACTTTCTTCAGATCGCTAGACATGATGAGCTCACTCACGAGTATATCGTTTACTTGTGCAAATCGCCAAGTCCTAGGTACACGCGGTCCGTTTCACTTGCGCATGCGCGGCTTGCACAAGTTAAAATTCAATCAAGTATCAAGCGACTTGTACAGGTTAAATACTTGCCCAAAATTATCCTACAGAAACAAAAGCATACTTGTGCAAGAAGATTGATCATACATAAATACTTGTCAAGTTTGCAGTTACGTGTGTAGCCACCTTAACTTTATCATTTTATTTCTTTCATAGCTCTCCTTCAAATATAGTCTTTTTGTATTCAATTTTAATTTTTTAGTGGATAAAAAAATTTATTTTACCAATTTTTACTGCATATATATGCACATTTCAATGTATTCTGCATATTACTTGGATATTTCAGCCTTTTTAACTGCATATTTTGGCAGTTTCTAACCGACTTCAAAAAAGGAGGAGGTTCTCAATTCGACTGATTTTTTTTTTTTTGTGTCTATGTTACCTGATATCTTCGCCAATTGAGAACCGATTTTGATGATTTTTTTTGAAAATTAAGATGGTCAAACAATAATATAATTTTTGAGAAATTCAATTGTCAGAGTAGATTTTACAATTGCTTGTCAAATTCATGGAATACAGTGCGACACAAAATAATGAACTCAATTTCAAACATTTTATACTTCAAGACCCATATATTGTACTAGCTGTACTCCGGCGGCCTGTCCCAGGCTAAAATCATCAAAAAATTGAAAAAGTAAACTTATAAATAAGATCGAGTACGATAACTTAAAATTTAAACTTTAGACATAACTTCTTTGTTTATGAACCGATTTCGATGATTCTTTTTATAATGGAAAGGAGGTACCTTAGCGGTGGTCCCATATTAATTTGGTCAAGTTCTGATGATATGATCAATGAAGAATGAACGTAAATATCCAATTCTTATGAGCAAATAATCGAAATTATAATATATAAAATCTTTTATAAAAAAATCAATCTTAAAACATTCATTTAAAACCCGCAAACGTTTCGAGAGAATTTCTATATTTATGAATTGAATTTTATTATCATTTTCTGATTCATTCGCCCGACGCTTTCTCTTACGAGATGCATGCAAAGGTATTATATTAAGTCACTATTAATAACATCACTAAAAAGAGAAAAATAATAATAATTTTTATAAAAAATAAATAAAACCGACTTCAAAAAAATTAAATGCAACAAATAAAATAATAGGAACTCAAAAATAAAATAAAATCCACTAAAAGGGATAAAATAATTATCTAATTTAGTTACAACTAAACGACGAAATATTAACATAAAATCACTTTTTGAAGTCGGTGCCAAACAAACTATATAAGCGAGCGTACCCGCCAATCGTACTAAAAGTAAAATCCGTCGAGTTTGATTCATAAAATGAATATGTTTAGCACGGACTTCAAAAAGTGATTTCATGTAAATATTTCGTTGTTTAGATGTAACTAAATTAGATTATTATTTTATACCTTTTAGTGCATTTTATTTGATTTTTGAGTTCCTATTATTTTACTTGTGGCATTTAATTTTTTTGAAGTCGGTTTTATTTTTTTTTATAAAAATTATTATTATTTTTCTCTTTTTAGTGATGTTATTAATAGTGACTTAATATAATACCTTGGATGCATTTCGTAAGAGAAAGCGTCGGGCGAATGAATCAGAAAATGATAATAAAATTCAATTCATAAATATAAAAATTCTCAAGAAACGTTTGCGGGTTTTAAATGAACGTTTCAAGATTGATTTTTTTATAGAAGATTTTATTTATTATAATAATTTGAAAGTTTATATTGGGAAAATAAGGACAAGTTTTTTATGTGTGACTTTTTTATTTATCCACCAACGTTTCGTCGACTTTGCCGACTTCTTCAGGGCTTCTACAATTATAAGAACATTCTTGATATTAATTTACAAAAGTACAGTCAGAATCCAAAAACAAACATGTATCAATACTAGTTTACCTACCAAATAGTCATGTCACACATTCGTCTAAATTTTCTTATTACCTTCGTTACCATTGAAGGCCATCAGAATACAATTTTCAAAAGATATTTGGCACATTCACAAAAAACACAATTTTTCTCTTTATAATAACAACTTTATCAATACCAAACAGAACAGAAATCACTTCTTATAAAAATAGAATAGAATACTTTTCTTTTTCTTCTCCGTTTTATCCCTAATATACAAAAATCTCAACTTCGAATAAATTAAACTTATATATTATAAAATATATGTCAATGACACCAGTCAAGTTATTATTAAATGAAAAAATCCATTAGAAATATATTTTTGTTTTCAACAGCAAGTCCAAGTTGCCTCAGGGGATAACATCGCTATAAATAAAGAAGAGATCACTTTGGAAGTAAAAAAATTAAAAAACAGAAAATCCCCAGGACCAGACGACATATCCAATGATATGATAAAATACGGCGGCAACGAGTTGATTAACCAACTTACCTTATTGTTCCAAAATATCTTTACGCTATTAGAAATACCTGAGGATTGGAAAGTGAGCACAATAATACCCGTCTTTAAAAAAGGTAATACAAAAGACCCAGAGAACTATAGAGGGATAAATTTGTTGAACTCTACACTTAAGCTACTCTCCAAACTTGTCCTAAATAAACTGCTTACTCATATATCACCCAGAGAAGAACAACAGGGTTTCCGCAGGAATAGATCAACAACCGATGCAGTATTTATTGTTAGACAAATAGCCGAAAAGGCCATCGAGTTTAACAAACCTGCCTTCCTTAGCAAGGCTTTTTTTTTTTTTTTTTTTTTTATAATGATATTGATACAAGAAGAAGTTGCACCAAGAAGGTACAACCTCTGAAGTCCGTGGTGGACCCTTGTAACGTGAAGATAAGGGAGATTTAGGGATTGGGTAGAGGTCGAAGGTATCTGTGGATGCTGGTCTTGAAAGTTTGAAGGTTATAAGTAGCTGGAAAGACGGTCGGGGGAAGAGAATTCCAGTCTCTAGATGTCATAGGGATAAATGAATTGGCGAATGCGTTTGTTCGATTAGTATCTAGTTTAAGCGCGTAGGGGTGTTGAATTTTAGAAAATCGTGTATTTCGGGCAAATGAGGCCTTTGGTGGGATTATCGATTTTATTTCGTCAGAACAAAAGCCATGGTAATATCTATAAAAAAGGGATAGGGCGGAGACAGATCTACGATGGGCTAGGGAGTCGAGAGTGTCAGTTAATGTAGGATCGCCTATCAGTCTGATAGCTCGCCTCTGAATTGCATCTAAGGTATTAAGAGAATACTTGGAGGCTCCTCTCCACAAATGCGAGCAATATTCAAGACAGGGGCGAATTTGAGCCTTGTATAATATAAGGAGTTGAGTGGGGTGAAAAATCGTTTGGTTCGGAAAAGAAAGCCAAGCTTACATGCTGCAGCTTTTGCTACTGAGATAATATGGTCATTCCAAGAGAGGTCAGAACCTAAGGTGACACCTAACATTGATATTTTATTACGGAATTCCAATGAGCTCGAATCAAAGGAAATGTCAGGAAGGTTCCTATCTGCGCGCCTAGAATTTTGATAGAGTACGTCTGAAAGACGTCGCCGACTGTTTGATTAGAAGGAATGTGCCATCCCAACTGGTTAAATTAATAGTCGAAATAAATACCCACTGCGCTGCTAAAATAAAATCCAAACAGGGAGATTCTGATCTTATTGCTCTATCGCGCGGAGTTAGGCAGGGGATTCCCTTAGTCCTATGCTATTCAATGTGGTTATGGACAGGATTATAGAGGGCATTCCAACTCGGCTAGGCTACAAAATGGGCGAAACATCTATACCACTAGTGTGTTATGCCGACGACGCAGTTCTGGTAGCGGAGAATGAAGAAAGTCTCCAAGATCTCTTAGATGCCTTCAATTGCATGGCGGAATCCCTCAATATGCAAATATCAACATCCAAAACAAAATGCTTAGTAGTAAATAGAGAACATCTGACCTGTAATATCAACCTTCAGGGATCACTAATTGAGCAAGTCCCTAAATTCAATTATCTGGGAGTTGAAATATCCAGCAATAGGGACTTGAATCTAGAAGTTAAGCACCAAATATTAAAAGGGACGCGTATAGCCGGATGCCTTAATAATGTCATATGGAAGAATAAACATATGTCCGTGGAAAGTAAAACCAAAATCTACAAGACGTGTGTGAGACCTGTCTTAACATACGGAATTGAAGCGAGAGCGGACACAACAGTGACACAACAACTACTCCAGACGGCAGAAATGAGGGTCATCAGAGCAATACAAGGGAAAACATTGTTGGATAAATTGAGAAACGAAGACCTTAGAGCAACATGTGGGATTCAGAACATCGTAGACTGGGTCAGGGTGCGCAGAAGAGAATGGGCAGCGCATGTGGAACGTATGGACGAAAGCAGGCTGCCGAAAATCGTCACGAGAAACCGTCCTGACGGCAAGAGAAACAGAGGAAGACCGAAGAAACGTTGGGCAGAAAGTTGAAGGACGGAACTCTTCCTTGGGAGAAAACAGGCTACCTAGCCTAAAATGAAGATGAAGAAGAAGAAGAAGTTTTCAACATTCGATTGCATTTATTTTTGAAATTTTTTATTATTATTTATTTTTATCCTTTTACCTGTTTAGCAAAAAACTATAAATGCCACTTAAATTCTGGGTGTCTGTTCTAAAATTCACTGTATCATTTAACGAAATCATTTCACTTATTGTTCTTTTAAAATACAGAGGTTCAAAATCTAATATTAATGTATCATTAAACTTGAATTGATGATTTAGATTAAAATGATGGGTAGCCAGGGCGGTTTTGTCATTTTTTAAAATATTAGACACTCTACAATCATATATATGTTGTGTTAATCTTTTTTTTAAATATTGCGATGTCTGTCCGATATATGATTTCCCACATGAACAGGGTATCTTATATACAACGCCTGACTTTTTATCATTCTCTGTTCCATCTTTTAATCCACTATACAATGAACCCACAGTTAAGATGTTATAAAAAGCTAATTTGGAATTAGTTTTCTCCAAACAACTATCAACTTTATGTGAGATTTCTGGGATAAAAGGAAAGTTAAAGAAATTTTTCCCTCCGTTATTCAAAATTGTATTTTGCCTTTGGCTGTTAATACTACCATTCTCCATTCTACCCCTATTATTCACCAAGAACACATCAAACGCCCTCCTTATGAAAAACTCAGGGTAATTATTTTTCTTTAATATGCACCTGATTCTCTCCAAATTGTCCTTATGAAAAATCTCTCCACTGAGATAAATAGCACGATGCAATAACCCCCTCATCATTCCTAATTTCTGTGAACTGGGATGGTTGGATTTAAAATTTAAAACTCGTCCAGCACTCGTTGGTTTTATATACCAATCTGTTATTAGTTTTTCTTCCATTTTTATAACTTTTGCATCCAAGAATGGCAAAGCACCCTCTTTTTCAATCTCCATTGTAAATTGAATTTTTATATTTATACCATTAAAAACTTTCATAACCTCTTTTTCAGTATCTCTAGGTATCAATAGCAATAAATCGTCCACATAAAGAACTATCAACGGCAACTCAAATTCAAGAAATTCTATTGCCTTTTTTATCACATAATTCATGACTAAATTTGCTATAGTTGGGCTTGCTGGGTTACCCATACTAGTTCCATTTATCTGAAAATAAATTTTATTCTGAAATGTGAAGTAGCTTGACTCAAAACAGTAACTTATTATTTCGATGAGTGATATTTTGGATATATTCATTAATTCAGACATTTGATCCCATTCTTCATTAATAATCCTAATCACCAGATCTTTTGGGATGTTGGTAAATAAGGATATCACATCCAATGACACAAGCACGTGATTATTTGGGACAACTGTGTCATCTAATAATTTTTTAAGTTCAAATGAATTTTTCACATTCCACCTGTATGTCTCCACTACCGGGTACAACGTTCGATGTAAAAAACTAGCTAGTTTATAACTTGGTAACCCTATGCAACTCACCACTGGTCTAAGTGTGCATCCCGGTTTATGGACTTTCCGCAAGCCGTAGATCTTTGGGATAACTGCATTATGCGTTTTCATATTTTTCACAGCACTTTTTTCAATAATTTCTGATTGGGACAAACTATCTATGATCTTATTTGCCTGTGTTTGAAACTTAAGTGTAGGATCTCTGTTTGAATATTTATATATTGATTCATCTTGTATCATTTCCATCATCTTTGCAATATATTCTTCTCTATACATTACAACTGTAGCGCCACCCTTATCTGCTCTTGATACAATCAGATCATCATTATCCCTCAAATAACCACGTGCTATACTTAACTTGCTGCGGTAAAGAAGTTGTTCAACATCTCTTCGAATCTGTTTTTTAAATGGAAACCTATATGTTTCTGTACATATATTAAATCAATTAGATCTCAAAAAATTCTAATAATTATTTTTAACAATCATTTAAAATAATAAAGATCAAAAATTTAATTATTAACTAAATAATTTAATAATAATTAATAATTTAATAGTTTTGCGACACTGTTCTGAGACATTTCAGAATGTATGGCAAAAGTCTTTTGGACGAATTCCAGTTTCCTTATTTTGGCCTGTTTTAGTTTCTTCGTAGCCTTTCCTGTTTTTTTTTCAAGAGATTTACAACACGATAAAATGAAGTTGGTGAGGGTGTATCCATATCAGGAAAACACTCGGCATCCATTTCAATAGAAGCGTCAAAACACTTCTTCCACATTCACCATAAATTAAGACCATTTCAATTCTCTCTTCAACAATAAATGCTCAAAATCAATCGATCCAGTAGATAATTATCTATCTACTGGATTGACACGGGAAAAAACTTTTTTAAGCTCAAGAATTTTAAATAGATCTATTAAGTACAAAATAATCTCTTAAATCTGTGTATAATGAACTTTTAAAATCATTTAAACACTTATTTTCATTATTGTGACTTTTCGATTTAATAATTAATTATTTAATCATCATTATTTGATAATTAAGTTGAATAATTGTTAAAAATATTTAATAGGATTTTTTGAGATCTAATAATTGATTTATGTATTTTTGACGGATAAAAATAGTTCTTATTAAAGTTGTTCAGTTTTTTTTTTCTAAATTATGAATATGTACAGAAACATATAGGTTTCTATTTAAAAAAATGAACTTGACCTTAAAACATCCTTGAAGGCTTGTTCTAGATCGAGGAAAAATAGCATAGTTTAGTTTCCCCTCGATATAAATAAACTTTTATTTGAAACTTTTTCTCATACAATGCACCTGTTTTTTGTTATAAGATTGTCCAAGATAAAAACTACCCGGTATATGGTATTTAAATAAATACAAAAGAATCAATAATTTTTAAAAACAGACATTTTTTGTGTATTTTAACGAAAATCTTTTTGCTTAGCAAAACAAGATTATATAGCAAATGAAGTTGATTATTATAATTCTCTATGAATTATGTCCATTGCGTTTTATCCATAAAATCTATAGATATTTCCTTACAGCGTCAAAATCGGTAAAAATGCATTACTTAAGACCGCCATGGGGTCTATTCTATAAAAAACGAATTTTTAATTTTTTAATAAAATCTAAAAAATAATGACCTTTCAAAGTAATCCATTAGGGTCATAATTGATGAATTTGACACGTTGCTACGCTATCTACATTTTATTAAATGTACGCATAGAATATAATTCAAAGAGGATTCCATAATCTTGCATTTGTTATATAAAAAACGCAATCGTCGACATATACGTGGAAATACAGAAAAAAGGCAAAATGTCTTCTTGGCTCTTTTAATCAATATTACGTTGTTTTTATCGATGTGAGTGAAAAAGCATATTGATTAACAGCCACCCTAATAAACATAGAATCAGAGAGAAAAATAATGTATTAGTGGAACAAATATATAACAAGTGACAAAACTAATATTCTATTTCCAGGACAACATCTTAAGCATTAAGATGTTCAAGCAATAATTTGATAAGTTGTTTGATATTTTGAAATACGTGTTTCATTTATTATTTTAGTATTTGCAAGCGATTAAGCTCACCAAACGTACAGAGTAATTATTTCATATTTACTTAACGAGTAATGAGTTATAGAATATTATAAATCATGAATATAATTAAAAGTAAAGTTAAGATTTAAACAGGACAAAATTGGGAAAAATAATTATTCAAACATGTAAGAGAGTAAGACTTGTTTAATTTTCAAACAAAAGAAGCATACAATCAATATACACATGGGGAGAAGTAGAAATAGTTTCAGTAGACACAAAGGTTGAATCTAAATGACTGTTGGAATCGTCAGAGATCAGTTTCAACTGCTTCGAATTTAATTGCCTTGTAATATTAGCAGGGCAATTTCACTTATCTGTTTGACATTTGAATTTTATTTAAATTAAGCTATTTAAAATAGAAGTAATTAAGAAAATTTTCTAAGAGTGGATTTTCAAATGGGTTTTAAGACGACCTTTTTGGGAGAAACCCTTATCACAATGATCACAGACAAACCGCTTTTAGTCTGTATGAATAATCAAATGCCTTTAAAGATGTTCTTTTTCTGAAAAACCCTTATCGCAGTGATCACAGACGAAAGTCTTTTATTTTAAATCAATAAAACGGGGTAAAGTGTCCTTATACTTTTCGCCTGTATGAATAAGTAAATGCCTTTTGAGAACACTTTTTTCAGAGAAACCCTTCTCGCAGTGATCACAGACGAAAGGCTTGTCGCCAGTATGAATAATCAAATGCCTTTTTAGGTTTCCTTTTTCTGAAAAACCTTTCTCGCAGTGATCACAAACGAAAGACTTTTCGCCTGTATGAATAACTAAATGCCTTTTGAGATCACCTTTTTGCGAGAAACCCTTCTCGCAGTGATCACAGACGAAAGGCTTTTCGCCTCTATGAACAAGTAAATGCCTTTTGAGATCACTTTTTCGCGATAAACCCTTATTGCACTGATCACAGAAGAAAGGCTTTTCGCCTGTATGAATAAGTAAATGGCTGTTGAGATTACTCTTATCTGAGAAACCCTTATTACAGTGATCACAGACGAAAGGCTTTTCGCCTGTATGAATAAGTAAATGGGTGTTGAGACTACTCATTTGTGAAAAACCCTTTTCGCATTGTTCACAGATGAAAGTCTTTTGGCCAGTATGAATAACTAAATGCCTATTGAGATGACTCATTTGTGAAAAACCCTTCTCGCATTGATCACAGACAAAAGGCTTTTCGCCTGTATGAATAAGTAAATGCCTTTTGAAATCACCTTTTAGAGAGAAACCCTTCTCGCATTGATCACAGACGAAAGGCTTGTCACCTGAATGAATAAGTAAATGCGTTTTGAGACTGGACTTTTGTGAAAAACCTCATCGCATTGGATCACAGACGAAAGGCTTGTCTTCTGTATGAATAAGTAAATGCTTTGAAATCACCTTAGAGAGAAACCCTTCTCGCATTGATCACAGACGAAAGGCTTGTCTTCTGTATGAATAAGTAAATGCCTTTTGAGATTACTCATTTGTGAAAAACCCTTCTCGCATTGATCACAGACGAAAGGCTTGTCACGCCCGAATGAATTAATAACAGCCTTTGAGATCACTTTTGTGTAAAACATTTATCGCATTGATCACAGAAGAAAGGCTTTTGGCCTTGAATGCTTTTTATTAGAAAGAGTTCCCAAACATTGAATAGTTTGTTTTGATTTGCCCTTTTTTTATCGTTAGAGAGTGTAAAGACTGTTTGGCGGAATTATGTCGATTATGAAAGGCCACTTTAGAAGTCTTCTCGCTCTGAGGATTCATGGCAATAGCGGGTCCCAATTTGGTTTCAGTGCCGTATTTCCGATCGCTCAGATGACTTGAGAAGAGTACATCTGCTGAATGGCCTTCCTGTAAATGGCTTTCGAATTCAGACAATGATAGAAATCCTGAGAAACATTCCTCACAGAAATAATCTTCAGTTTCATTCTTAGTTCGATTACTTGTATCTGGAAAAAAATAAATGTGTTAAAGAGATGAATTTAGAGATGAAATTCAATATAGAACAGAAAGGTTTATTGTAAATTTAAAAATTTTTGTTATTTTTAATTGTGAAATTCATTCAATTTTATTCGTTAGATAAAAGTAGTATATTAGCCAAGTTAAATTAAACAAATTTGTAGAAAAATCAAAGTTTTGGAAATGGTCTTAAACGATTCCCTTAGACTTGGGTTAATGTCTGTCAAAAGTCCCCGAGGAGGGGGGGGGGGGGGGGTAAAGTTCCCTTTTTCCAGTTTTCCGCTTATAGCTCGAAACCGTTTTTTGTAAATAACCGTTCTATAAGTAAATTAAAGGGGACAAAATTTCGCGTCGATTAAAAAAATAGAAAATTGGTCCAGTAGTTCAATTTTTTTTGAGGGTCCAAAAAACAACCCCCCGTATCACTTTTGAGTACCTACCCCAAAAACTCGCACTTTTTTCGATTTTTTTTCCCATTTTGACCATGAAGGAGCACGTTTTCGACAAAGACGACTCTATACATTTTTAAACTAGATTAAATTTGCTACAATTCAAACAAAGTTTCATCTTAATTGGATAATGGTAGCCCGTGCTGCAATGGAGATGTAGTTTTGAAAACTACAATGTTTTAAAAAAAAAATCGCAATTTTCTACATTAAATGAAAACCACTCATCCTAGAAACTTGATTAGTATTTTGTTCTCTAGGAATTTTTTTGACTTGAACGTAAACAGAAATGATCCGTTTTTTTCAAAATCGCAGTTTTTCCTTCATGGAAAATGCTGTATTTCTATAAATCTAGGAGTTTTCAAAAAAAAAGTGGTCCAAGTAAACGTTCAAGTCAACAAAATTTCTTAGAGAATGAAATAGGAATCAAGTTTCTAGGATGAGTGGTTTTTATTTTATGTATGAAATTTTGTACTCTTTTAATTTACTATAGGACGGTTGTTTACAAAATATGGACCGTTTTCGAGTTATAAGCGATAAACTGGAAAAAGAGAACTTAGCCCCCACTCCTCGGGGGACTTTTGACACACATTAACCGTGCCCAAAGGAAGCGTTTAAGACTATTTCCAAAAACTCTGAGATTTTATTCCACCGATTAGCCTTATTTTGTCTAATTGGACTGGGCTATATATGTAGTGTGCTTAGGAATTAATTTTGAATTCATTGATCAATGAAAATTATTAGAAATAAAATCTTAAAAAACTTAATCCCTTGAATATCATAATGGTCTCTGAAATGGAGGACAAAGGCTTAATTTCATCTAAATTAGAATTTGAACAAAAGTTTTAGGAGAATGCTTCCAAGGTTAAAAATTAAATAAATGAACTTACCCTCAGCTGATGTATTTCTTCGCAATTGAAATTTCATTTTTAAAATTAAATGTAATTTCCTATGTATACATTTCTTTTTTGATGTTTGTTCAAGAATTCTTCACTAATGAACATCGTCCGACAATCACACAGCACATGAAATGTGGCCCTGAAAAAGATATAATTTCACTTATTATTAGTTAGATACAGGGCCGTACGGGATTTTTTTCGGGAGGGGGGTTAATATCTGATAAGAATCTGCCGCCTCTTTTTGGACTTTACCTAGGAAAAAAAATTTGGGGTGCCACGGCCATTTTTACCCAAAAGTCGTTAAAATAGTTTAAAAAAAAAATTAAGAAAAATGTTTTAATAAAAGTATTATTTGACCAAAAGAGTCGAAAAAATTCAAACGGTTGCCGACAAAAAATTGATCTAAAGCCAGTTCCATAGCAGTTGGTAAAATCATAGCTATAAGAATGTACAACGTTCTTCAATTGATTTAAAAGAAAATTTGTTAAGTTTTTTGATATTAAATTTATAACTAGGCAAGTTATAATAGTCAATAACTTACGTTTAACCAGATGATATTTAATACAGGCTTAAATTTTAACTTTGCTAATTGTTCTTATTTTATACTACAAACAATTTAGTTGGATATAAAACTTGTCAAGTTATGAATTCAATATCAAATAACGTAACAAATTTTCTTTTAAATCAATTGAAGAACGTTCTACATCCCTAAAGCTATGATTTATGCGACTGCTATGGAACTTGGTTTCCGTTTAGATTTCAACCCTTTGCCGAGGAAGCCGTTTGTACCGGAATTTGGCCCTTTTTCACATTTATGTCTTTGGCCAGATATCATTGATTTTTGAAAAGTTTTATCCTTTAATTTATTTAAATAATTTATACTTTAACATATATATTAATAATATAATAATATTAATATATATATATTAAAATATAAGTTTCTACCTAACTAGTTTTTACCTACACATGAAAGATTTTAACCTTTCATTCATAAATTAATTCCTGTGAATCCATTGTAATAGACTGATGAAGAGGGCAGAGCCCTCGAAACTATAGTCTCGTTATAAATAAATAAAATTTATAATTCCAGCAGAAGACACACTTTTATTGACTCTTCAATATATAAAAATTCTGCTACTCTCGGCAAAAAAACTTTCAATTTACATAGGAATTGAGAATGAATGCATTGCTTTTTAGTGAATATTTCAGAATTATTTAATAATCTCTTTATTTTCAGAGGAAAATAAATAATAATTTATAATTTTACTTTTAAAACATAACTGTATAAAATTAAAGATTTCTCTTTTGGTTGTCGCTGGAACCTTATTAAACGCTGAACTGAGAGTGGACTGTATATTAGATGCTTATATATTAACAGTAGGAAGGTTTATTTATATAATTTGTTCTTTAATAAATTATAGAGCAATAAATTATATTATTTTATAATTTAATGAGATGATGGAAATATTTACATATGATGTTGATGGTTTGCTGATTTTCAATGAGAAAGCTATCATCCAAGTGCGCGAGCTGCTTCTGAAGATAACTTTTCAATCCTCATTCATTTATAACCGATTCGAAATCTGGTTTCAAGGTTTAGTATTATTATAAGAGAAGGCCCAATTGAGTGAGATCTCCTATCCCGAGGTTTTAATTATTATTATAAGAGAAGGCACAATTGGAATCTCCTATCCGGTTAACTTGAACGTTAAAGATGGCTGACACTGAAACTAATCTTTTTTCATAGTAACTAATACTTCATGTATCGTTCCCTATCCAGGTTTTCAAACAAGTCTTTTTCAAGCAAGTGTGCCAGCCAAGGTATAATTTGCAACTAACGCGTGGCCTCTGTTTACCATACTAACTCATCCTAGGTCCGCTAGAGGCATGAGCTTCGCTCTTTTATTAAATACAAAATGTTAAAATTCGAAGTTTAAACACATAACATTACTTGAAAACACACAGAAACGAAGGGAGAAGCGGGAATTTGGAGAATTGGCCACAAAAGAAAGGAGGAAGGAAATAAATCAAGTCACATGGTTTAAAACGTCGAAGGAGACACGAGCAAGCAGAAGGGAATAAATAGATTGAACCTGGACAACAGGACGGGAGATCATTCTGAATCTATGCTCGAATATTCTAACTCTATCTATGCAGACTCTAGCATTCTCATTCTAACCTTGTCCATACAGAGCCCTCTTACATTGATATTCCAACTTTATCCACTCAACATTCTCAATCAATCCATACATTCTACTTCTCATCTAATTCTATCGCTACATTTCCTCTATTCCACTCGATATATATATATATATATATATATCCGAATTGGAGCCACCTTGCTCCGGGAAGAAAACCAAACGTGGTCCGTGGAATCCATTGAACACCGGCCATTTATACCGCATCGAGAATTCCTTTTAGGCGCGCCTATACATCAAATAATTGGCGCCTGAGATATAAATCGGTGTCTAAGGGGACGGAAAAAAGTCAGGACCATTCTTTGAAAGAGGAATCCGTAAAAAAGGAGGAAATTGCTACAGTGAGAAGATCCAGAGTTATCCTATCCATTCAGCCCATCAAGGAATGTAAAATATCTTCAATCAATAATTTCTCAAATAATCCATCCTGTTTCTGTTCAATTCTAATAATGATAAAAATAAATTCACATTGTTAAAACTTAAATAACTCTAGTAAAAATCTTTATTACCATTGAAAACCTCACATCACTCCCTTTAATATTATTTTATTATTCTTAATTTTTTTTTCATTCATTTTTACACTTAAATCAGTAACGTAGCTCAAATTCAATAAATTTCAGGAATAAGCACTGAGAGAGACTACCCTGATAAGGGCGGATCCAGGGGCGGCGGAGGGGGCGAGCGCCCCCCCCATAGAAGCCCGTGCCTGGCAAAAAAAATTGCCAAAATTGTCTCTGACCCCCCCCCCCCCCCCCCCCCCCCCCCGCTTGGACAATTGGATCGCGACACACGAGATAAAAAGTAGATCTATACATCGGGCACCTTATATACATTCACCCCCCCCATAAAAAATTCCTGGATCCGCCCTTGGATACGCCCACCATTCAAGAAATAGTATTTAAGTAAACCATTGCTATAAGAGCAGCCCCACGTCACCTCATATCCAAGCCTCATTTTCATAATCAAAATAAAACATTCATTTACTCTATACCCACTGCAAGGTTTTTGATATGTCAGTCAGCGAGTCAGTGTTAAAAATGGCACTATTCAGAGCTTAATAACTCAAGAACTATAATAGATTTATTCATGAAATTTGGGATTCTAGAAGTTCTAGTGGGTACCAAGTTTGATAGCAGTTGCTTAAATCATAGCTATAGGGATGAACAACGATTTTCAATTGATTTAAAAGAAAATTTGTTACGTTCTTTGATATTAAATTTATAACTTGGCAAGTTATAATAGTCAATAACTTACGTTTAACCAGATGATATTTAATACAAGCTTAAACTTTAACTTTGCTAGTTGTTCTTATTTTATACTACAAACAATTTATTTTGGATATAAAACTTGTCAAGTTATTAATTTAATATCAAAGAACGTAACAAATTTCCTTTTAAATCAATTGAAGAACGTTCTACATCCCTATAGCTATGATTTATGCGACTGCTATGGTACTTGGTATCGGTTTAGATCTCAACCCTTTTGTCGGCGAAGCAGTTTGAACCGAACCCTTCATTTCGGACCCCGAAATAGGTAAAGTTTCGGTTTTTCAATTTTCTCGTTTATTAATGTTCCAAACTTTACCAGTATGCCAAATTTCAGAATTCTAGCTTGATTGTTTTTTGAATATACATATGTTAATTAAGCCTATAATAAATTTCACCCCTTCATTTTAGGTCCTGAAAAAGGGAAAGTTTCCCTTTTTTGGGTTTTTCCTTTAACTGTAGCCCAAACTCTACCAGTATGCCAAATTTCTGCATTATTGGATCAGCGGAAGTACTTTAGGTTTTTGATATGTCAGTCAGTGAGTCAGTGTTAAAAATAGCACTCACTATTCAGAGCTTAATAACTCAAGAACTATAATAGATTTATTCATGAAATTTGGGATGCTAGTTATTCTAGTGGGTCTTATTAGGCATATAAAATTTCAAGTATGTAAGTCTAATAGTTTTTGAGTTATGGGGGGGGGGGTCGAAAGTAGCTTGAAATGGTTCTGGCTGACACACTGACCGTGTGTCTAGGTTAAGTATCAGGCATATTATAAGTACACATAGAAATTTTACAAAACAAAATCTAATCTTTTTTTATTTGAAAATATTTAAAATTTTGTCTGTAGAAATGTCCATGTCTCTATGAACAGACATAAGAGCTATCCGGTAAGTCTATCGCTTGGCCACAGGAGTTCCTTAGATTTAAGCCTCAAAGTAGAAAATGTTCTCTGGAGTGCATCAAAGTCACCGGCAAAATTGCAAAAATGTTTATTATTTTAAATATTTATATAAAAAAACTTAATACCCGTGCTGTTACAAATGTTTTTCTTTTTATTTATTTATTGTCACCGGGAACAAAGCCCATTTAGACAGCACATCAAAAAAGCAAATTATCTATTTATATATTAAAAAAAAATAGATAGATTTCCGGGGGGGGGTTCCGACTACTCTACCCCCCCCCCCCCCCCCCAGGGTACGGCCTTGGTTAGATATAAATGTTTAGGGCCCTCTTTGACATTATAATTAAACCAATTTATTCTTTTTATTTATATATATCCGGTCGGGTTCTCGAAAACGGTTCTAACGATTTGGATGAAATTCAAGGATTAGAGGTTTTTGTGTTGGACATTCGATCTGTCACGGTCTCATCTCCGGCTAAGTTGTTTTTGATGGGTTTTTTGTTAATTGAAATCATTATTCACAAGTGGTTGTCTCGATAAAAATATTTATTTACATTTTTATTCAATTTCCTTTTAATAAATAATTGTTTTTTTAATTTTATATCCCAAAATAAGAATATTACAATTATTTTATAAATTAAAAGTTACACATAATCTGTGGGACCACTGAAGGCTTGAAATGCAAAAACTGGGTGCATGGGCGTGGGCAGATGTGGGGTGCGGGTGAAAATAAGATTCAGTGGTGGGGGGCCGGGGGAGGTACGGGGTTTCGGGGGCGGAGTTGGGGTGTAGGTGTGGGGTGGGAGGGGCGCAGGAGGTGGGGTGAAGTGATAGCGTTCGGGGGGGGGGGGGGGGGGGCGAGGGGATTAATATATAGATATTAGCTGAAGCAAAAAATTTACCGAGCATCGCTCCGTGGCCAGGTACTAGTTATTAAAAATAACACAACATAATTATAATATAGATAAAATAAATTATTAACTATATTCTGTTCAAAATTGGCATAAGATTCTGATCACCCGAGGCAAGAATGAACTTTTCTATTCAACTGTTTAATTTAAACAATAATAGAAAATTAACAATGTTCAATATAGATAACAATTAATTATTTAATAAATAAACAAAATCTTTTTATTTATATTCCATGACATGTTGACAATAGAAAACTAACCTGTATAAATTGGGTATTTTTGATTCATGATTTCAATTTCAGCCATAATGGATATATTTTCTTTACGATCAAACAAAAAATTAATAGATAATATTGAATGGAATAGTTTTTTAATTTAATAAAATATATACTTGAATATTAGTATATTCGAAAAAAAATAAAAATTATGAGAAAAATGAATGTGTTTTTTCTTTACAAGAAATAATGCTAAATAGAATAATTCCGCCAGATGTCAGGCCAGTCGATTAAAAATGTCGCTTCCAAGATATAAATACTTACTCGCCTCTAAATTTAAGAGTTTTGTATTCCAATAAAAGTTCAATTTTATTGTAATTGCAGCGAACCACAGACCCAGAAAGGGTGGGTAGTTAACTCCTGGGCCCGGCATCAGAACTTTTAAATAAATTTTTGTACTTCTACAATTTATTACTTAACTTTTTCTAATACACTCAACAGCAAAAATAACCGGACAGTTGATAATTTTTTTCTTTTTTATTAAATGAATTAAAATAAATTTTCTAATAAAATAACCGGAATAAAAATATTTTTTTTTTTATAATTTATTTATTTATTTATTTGGAGAAAACAAAAGTCATAGTTCAAAAAAAAAAAAAATACAATACAAAACAAACATAATATAGATCAGAAAAAATAAAAAAACTATGACTTATTACACATTTTCTCACTGAGAGATATAGTATAAAACAAAGTTGGAATCTAGGGACAGAGCCCGGAAATACAAATTTTAGCATGTTGAATGATTCTTATCCATTTTCAACCAATAGAAGGAATCGCATGGAACTGTACAATTACATTTAAATTAAATTAACAAAAAAACAAAACAATAACTTAGATCAGAGCCTCTCTCAAACAAACCAAAAGGCTTTGAATTATAATAGATAGAATTTAAAATGTTAACACTTTCGATTAATTCATGAAAACTTAATATTATAGAAAAAATGAATTTAATGAAAATCGATCATTTATTCTTTGTCTTCCAAACTGTTCATTCGTTCTTCGTATAAAAGGTCTATACGAGATATTTTGTTAATTTACCATATTTTATTTTAATAAATAGCCGTTACAATTTTCTGTTTTTTAACATATCATATTTATTAAGCCAGAAAAAAATTAAAATGCAGTTTTAGCTTTAGAAATATTTTTAATATTGTATTTATTGAAGTGCATATTGATGAGGCAGTCCAAAAAAGAAGAAGAAAATAATTTATACTATCTTTTTATTAGTTGAATAAAAAAGATTTCTTTTATTCATAAGCTGTCGTTTCGGAGACTATTCCCTCCTTCTTCAGGGTTTTGAAGTCAGTGAAGGAAATCCAATAATATTCCCTTCTGTCCTCACATTATCCGGTTTTATGTCCTAACCAGTTTCCAACTAGTTAAAGGCATCGATTCCTTCCATCTAGAAGTATTCCAGTTTTCTTTTTTTTTCATGTTAATAAGCAGTTCTCTATTCTTGCCAACGCGTCTTAAAGCTCCAACGTTTGTCACGTGGTTCACCCAAGATATTTTCAATAACCGTCGGTATATCCATATCTCAAATGCTTCAATTTTCTTCTAATACTTTGGCTTCCATTCTGTACATTAAAACAGGGAACACATAGCACTCTATTGTTCTAATTTTTTGTAGCCAGGGAAAGATCCCCGCAACATAAGGGATGTCTAATTTTTGAGAGGGTTGCTCTTTGCCAGCCATTTCTATACGGGTGCGGTCTTCCTGCTTCAGGTTCCCACTGGTGCTTCCCAGATACTTGAACTTATCTACTTTTTCATGAGGCGCGAATCCAACAACAACCTGCACGTGGTAGATGTTCTACTTATTACTAGGTATTTAGTCTTCTCGATGTTAATATCCAGCCGTATTCTGCACTGGTAAGATTGACTCTGTATTCTCCATTTATTCTGATGCCTACCAATTAACATTAAACAGATAGAAGATATCAAGAAACTATATACAGGGTGGCGCAGATGGATCGGGTGGTTTTAAAATACTTGTCAGTTCCATCAATTTTAAAGCGTAGCTAAATAAAAGTGCAAAAACGTGTGTTACAATGAAGTTTATTAACAAAAAAATTAGTAAAAAGTTAGTTTTAAAATTACATCCATCAAATGCTCTCCTTCTCGAGCGACGCATTCTTGGAGTCGGTCCTAACGCTCCAGCATTGCCCGCTCAAGCACATCACCAGGAATTAATGTGATTTCTTGCTAGAATTGCTGCCTTCAACTCCTGAATGGTCCGGGGTTTGTTCATGTACACCCTTGCTTTTAAATAGCCCCATAAGAAGACGTCACATACCGTTGAGGTCCGGTGAGCGAGGGGGCCAATGGAAATCTCCATTACGGGAAATCAAACGGCCAGGGAACAGAGCGTGTACAGCTTGCATTGATATCCTAGCGGTATGTGCAGTTGTTTTAAAAACTAACTTTACCAATTTTTTGTTAATAAACTTCCATTGTAACTACACGTTTTGCACTTTATTTCAATCCAATACCTTTAAAATTGACAGTTTGACAAGTATTTTAAAACGACCCGACACAGTTTGACAAGTATTTTAAAACCGCCCGATCCATCTGCGCCACCCTGTAAATACATCCCTCAAGAAAATAAACTTTTCTGAGAGGAAATCGATAAATGGCCCACAACAACTGCTGATGAAAACCCTGAAGAATTTTAAATGTCTTTTTATTTGTAATTTTAAAGTATTTTACTATTTTGTGTTTTGTCAAATTAAAGTTTATTTTTAGAAAAATGGATTCAATAATCCAATAATAATTAATTTTATACTAAATTTCATATATTTATATCTACAATAGGTATATTATTTTAAGACGGATAATATCTCTCTCCAGGTGCGTTTAAAACTCAGTGAAAACCTGAAATACTATGCTCTACCAATGTTGTAAAAACAAAGGATTAAATTGGAATATAAACAAAACAGCAATAGTAACTGATTTTAAAAAATATCAGATTAATTGGTCAAAACTCATAGAGGACGTTTCTCTTCTTTAAATAAAGATTCCTAAACAAATTCTAATAATTAAAAAAGAATACTAACTACCTGATCAAAAAGTTTCAGAATTTATTAAGAAAATCATCAGTGAGTGTATATCTTAAGAGTTTTTATTTTTCTAATAAACCAAGAGGAATGTGGAATTGCATTCCTAAAATTAATACCGTTTTTTTGCCAGCCAGCCAGACAGCTCATTTAGTTAGAACAATACTAACTAATTTATTTTTATAAATTAAAGGGTTTCTTCAGTCACATAAAACAAATAAATAGTCATTTTAAACAATTAACATTATTTATTATAATAGATAGATTTGCAAAACGCAGTTTCGGTCACCCCTGTAGACCATCTTCAGTAGTACTGAAAATTGAAATATTTTTTTTATATTATACAATTATATAGAAAATAATAACTTTGAAATTTCACATATTGATAAATACAATAAAATACGGTAACTCATTCTCAATTTATTAACATGGATATTTCAACAATTTTTAATAGACAAATAATTTATAAGCAATTTGTCATTGAATTTAGAATCTGATTTGAACTGATGCATCAATTAAAAATTTTCTATATTTTATTACATTTTATAATCAAATCTCAATTAACTAAATCAATCATTATATTTAGGTTTTTAACTTCTAATTCGGACTTTTCCATATCAAATTCAGGGTTTTAAAAATTAAAATCAGTCTTTTTTAAATCAAATTAAGAATTTATTAATAAACAGTTGAAAAATAGAAAAAAGTTATAGTTAAGAAAATGTTTTGATTTAATTTAACTCTTACGAAAGGCTTTTATAGGAAAAGCTAAAATTTAAGAATTTAATATATTTGCGTACCAATTTTTCAGCTCAATATCTAAAACTTTTCAAGATTAGAATTTTGTACTCTCAAGAAACATTTTCAGGTAAAGGGGTATAATTAATATGTAAAATATGCATGGTTTTATAGAAATTCTCAATTTATTATGGGTGCGGTCCGAATTAGAAGTCAAAAATCTATATAATGATTTATTCTGAAAACACATTAAAAAGAACTAATTTATTTGTACATTTGTACATATCTCTATATATACACCTTTAATACAATTTTTTAATTAATAATTCAAACCTGTCCAAGCTCACAATCAGACTGTAGCACTCTGAAATATTCTCCCAGTCCATTTTAAAATTCACACTTCAAAATCAAAATTGTTTAATATATATGTATCTAGTGACCTCTTTTATTTTCCTTTTTGTCCAATTCATTTCCTAGTCCAGAATTCTTGTCCCTTCTCGAAATCGAAACCATGCTTATTAGCGATGGCATGAATGGACAAACCGAAACTAATTTATTTCCATTGACCGATGACACCTGTTCCCTTATTCTCTGCCTCCAGAGTCTTCATGTTTCACCCACCAATATTTCTATGGGCTTTATTTTCTTTTTTTACGTGTCGCAGACCATCTCATAAATAAATCACATTTTATCAAATTCTTTCAACTTGGGTTTTGTTGTGAAAATGTTCATGAGCGGCCTACTAACACTGTGTACCAATTTTATGTTCTTTTTGTCTAGAATTTTCAAGACCTTTGGAGACAATTCATCTACCTATATAGTAAATGGATCCTTGTATAGTTTAATTCTCTTCCACCCACTATTATATATCTATTGAATTATTTTCCCTCAAATAGTTAATCCTTTGGGACCGAAGGGTACATTTTCGAGTGACCCAGGCTCGAATCGCATTCAAATTCACAAGTTCTGTGACTATTTTGATAAAATGTGTTCCTATTAGTGGAACAATGTGTTTGTTTTCTTTGTACAAACGTCTGTTCAGTGATCTGTTTGCTAATTCAACACTTTTCTATATCGATTCTCGTGTTTTATCAAATGAGAAATAACAGATGAATTATTTCTAATTAAAAAGACTGACGAAGAAGGTCAAATTATGAAACTATAGTCTTAAACAAATAAATTTTATATATTATTTCAATCAAACAGAGGACAGCCTCATTAATTTCTTTTATGAATTAACAATAATAATTCTGTTACTCTCGGCATTTTTTCAATTAATTGTGAATTTCTGTTTGTTTGAGAATTGTAGCCCATAAAGTAAATAACGTAAAAACTTGAAATTATATATCAATCCACTTTAGCGCAAATCAAAAATTTTAATATACGCTTTTAATAGAGTGATTATTTCGAAAAGGGTAAAATGTTCTTTGGGGTCAAAAATCAAAAAATATTCTTTTATCCACTATAGAGTAAGATACCCCTGTAAATATAAATCTCTTTATGTAGAATTGTTATTGATTTACGTTGTGCAATCTCTCACAGCTTCTCAAGCCCCTGTCTTAACTGAAACGCATAAGGATCATGTGTTTTAAATTTTACCCAATTACTGTTGCCAGAAGAAGTCAACAGAGTTCTATGTTTAGAAGCAAATTTTAAATTCCAATCACCAAGAAAGATGTGAAACCTTTATGTTGATCAAAGATATTGAAGATGCTATCGACAATATACAAGGTGAAGTCATTAACTCAAGATTGTTGGTAGATGAAAAGAACAATATACGCAATAGAGTTGTTAATATAATAACAAATTTCTATAATAGCCATAGGTCTTCAAATGATGTTGACCCAATAATAGAAGCCTATTTACTGATGTAAGATTAACCAAACAATTTATCAGAGAGAATAATGATAATATAATTATATCTAGGATCGGACAGTAATAGCAGGTGATTTATGTATGTGGATGAGTATATGCCGGCGATGAAAGAAATGCTTAGTGACAATCAGACATACAAATTAGTCACCAGGGATCCAACATCAAAATAGAGATTTCCCTCGATATTCACTTCGATTCGAATACCCTGAAAATGTGACAGCCTATCCATGTTGGGCGTCTCTGTCGCATCTGACCTGTCTTGGAATGAACACATCTCCTCTGTGGCGAAATCTGCAGCAAGGAAGATTGGCTTCTTATTCAGGTCCAAGCGATTTTACAAACCCCCACAACTTCTCACCATCTACAAGGCCCAAATCCGCCCCTGTCTCGAATACGGCTCTCATCTGTGGAGAGGAGCCCAAAAATATTCTCTTGCTACCCTTGATGCAATTCGAAACGAGCCGTCAGGCTAATTGACGATTCTACCTCACCGACTCCCTCGACTCGCTGGCTCATCGAAGAGATGTCTCTGCCCTTTCCCTTTTCTATAGATACTATCACGGCAGGTGTCGGATGAGATAAAATCAATAATTCCCCCTTAAAGCATGCTTTGCACGCAGCACGTTTCGCCGACTCCCAACACTCTCTCGCGGTCAAATTGGAAAAGTGCCGGACCACTTCATTCGCGAATACATATATCCCCATGACTTCATGAACTGAACTCTCCCAGCCTCTATCTTTCCCAGCACCTATGATCTTCAAACCTTCAAAACCGGGTGCATAGACACCTACGTCTACACCTCTCACATAATCAACTTTCCCTTCTCTTCGGTAATGCAAGGGTCTTTCGAAATCCATAGGGGCTACATCTTTACTGGTGCACCCCTTCTTGCATTCGATTGCATTAAAAAAAAAAGTACATGAATGCTTCTAATGATTTAGTTAACATGTTGTTCAATTGTGGATTATCGATGAAGACAGTAAGAAAAGTTTGCTTACTAGTCAATCTCTACCACCGAAGATTTATAGACTCAGAAAGGTTCATAAACAAACACTTCGCGTTGCGACCAGTGGTAAGTTGTATTGACTCCCTGTATAAGCTGGCACGATTTCTTCATTTGAGTTTTAGTCCTTGATGAATACCTTTAAGTATAATCTGAGTGAATTCGACAAGAATTGGTGAACCATATTAGTCAGTTAGACTGGAAAGTGATCATAGGTTGGTGTCACTGGATGTGATTTCTTTAATTCACCAATATACCCCAGGAATTAGTTATTGATATCATTAGGAAGAATTGGAATGAATGAAATAAAATGATTAAAATCCCGCTTGAGTTGTTGATTGAGTTGGTCAAATATACAGTTTTCGAAGCAGTTATTTTATGTTCAATGGTGAAATTTATGAACAACTGGATGGTAGCGCGATAGGTAATCCAGCTAGCCCGATTTGGCAAATATAGTAATTAATGACGCTCTGAATGCATTATGAATCATTGCCTTTTTCCACTCCGCTAATGAAAATTTACGTTGATGATTCAATTATGTCCGTCCCAGAAAAACATATAGATAAGCTGCTCTCATATTTTAATAACTACCACCACAAGATCCAGTTCACTATGGAAATAGAAGAAAATAATAGTATTCCGTTTCTGGATATGAAATTATTTAGAACAGATGGTATAATAAAACTGATTGGCACATTAAGCCAACTCACTCGAGAAGAATATTGAACTTATCGTTCGAATCACCCAGTCCACCAAAAATTGGAGTGATAAGCGGAATGCTAAATAGGATCTTTAAGATTAGTCATCCTGATTTTCATGAACAAAACTTGAATAAATAAAGGAGATTTCTCCGGCTAAACAATTACCCATCTTGTTTCATACATAGGTATATAAATAATTTCATGAATAAATGGAGAGATAGGAATGATAATATTGACAATAATGATAATGCTGTTAACGATAAAATATTTATGAGATTTCCTTTTATTAAAGAAATTTCCTATAATATTAATAAATGTTTCGTTGGCACGAATATTAAACTTGTTTATTATAATATAAAACAAGTAAAATCGTTCTACACTAGACTCAAAGATCAGACACCTATGAGTGATCAATTTGGTGTAGTTTACAAGATCCCTTGCCAATGTGGAAAATCATACATTGGCCAGACTAGACAACATCTCCATAAGAGAATCTCACAACATAAATATGATTATAAGAGGATAGATTTGAAAAAACAACAACTTAATGCGAATGGTGATCCTCCGGCTAACACCACAGCTTTGGCGTTACACCATCTGAATGCTGGTCATCAGTTTTTGTTTGATAATGTATGTATTATGGACCGAGAAAGACACTGGAGAAAACGTAATATTAGTGAAATGTGTTTTATCAAGATGAATGAGAGTGTGAACATGAGGTCAGATACACTGAATTTAAGTTGTATATATGATTTAGTTTTGAATCAGTGACGTTTCGATGGTCGATTTTTTATTTTTTTTATTTATTTTTTTGTTTTTGTTTGTTTTTGTTATTTGTTTGTTTGTTTATTTATTTTTTCTGTTAACTCCAAGATTGATAACTTAAATTTTTTTAAATTGTTTTCTCGATGGTCTCACTATTTTATGTACGTTTAATTTGTTAATTGATTGAGGTGAGTGACATGTGGCATATCATGTATATTTGTATTTTGAAATATGCATTAATTTAATTTTCCCAATCTATTTTCTTTGTACTTTTGTTTTTCAGCACTTGATAAAGTCCGGAAACGGACGAAACGTTGTGCAAAATTAATAAAATATACAATTTGTCCAAAACACCTATTAATTTGTTAATTTTATTTAAATAAAGAATGGACATTAACAAACTGAAATTAATTTTTATATATTATTTCAATCAAACAGAGGACAGCCTCATTGATTTCCTTTTTATGAATAACAATAATAATTCTGTTACTCTCGGCATTTTTTCAATTAATTGTGAATTTCTGTTTGTTTGAGAATTGTAGCCAATAAAGTAAATAACGTAAAAACTTGAAATTATATATCAATCCACTTTAGCCCAAATCAAAAATTTTAATATAAGCTTTTAATAGAGTGATTATTTTGAAAAGGGTAAAATGTTCTGTGGGGTCAAAATTCAAAAAATATTTTTTATCCATTATATAGTAAGATACCGCTGTAAATATAAATCTCTTTACGTAGAATTGTTTTTGATTTACGTTCTTAGTTTATTTCGATTTCAAATTCCGGAGTGAACGAAGCCCAGGCCCACCCTTCACATTTGTGAGGGTGATTTTTGGACCAAATCAATTTCATTCAAGAATTTTTTTATTTTTTAAATAACAAGTTGATACAAAAGATTGTGGTTTTATTAAAATTACTGATAGGATTGAATAAAATGTTTATAATTTTGTTGTTAGTGGTGATATTTGAAGTCGAATGCTATGTGATAAAAACACGGTTAAATATTTATTTGTGATACCTGAAAGTAAAATGGTGTTTTCTAAAGATAGGTTAAATGAATATTTAGTACTAATAATAGGGAAAATAATAATATGTTTTTAACCTATTAAATAAACATATAATCAGAGAAAATAAAGTATTCTTGGAAGTAATTTACTTCAAGTGACAAATCTAATATTCTATTCAGTAATAAAACTGTTAATATTAAGAGAGTCAAACAATAATACACTCGCCGTTAAATTAAAGGAAAATTTTTCAAGGATTTCTAAAATGTATTTTTAAATGACTTTTGAGATTTGACTTTCGTGAGAATGCATTTGTGCAATGAGCACATTTAAAGGGCTTCTCACCTGTATGTATCCTTAAATGGATTATGAGATGAGATTTTTGTGAGAAGCGTTGCTCACAATGGGGACATCCAAAGGGCCTCTCACCTGTATGTGTCCTTAAATGCCTTGTGAGAGCAGATTTTCTTGAGAATCGTTGTTCACACTGACCACAGGTAAAGGGCCTCTCCCCTGTATGTGTCCTTAAATGTTTTGTGAGAGTATATTTGTCTGAGAAACGTTGTTCACACTGACCACAGGTAAAGGGCTTCTCACCTGTATGTATCCTTAAATGGATTATGAGATGAGATTTTTGTGAGAAGCGTTGCTCACAATGGGGACATCCAAAGGGCCTCTCCCCTGTATGTGTCCTTAAATGCCTTGTGAGAGCAGATTTTCTTGAGAATCGTTGTTCACACTGACCACAGGTAAAGGGTCTCTCCCCTGTATGTGTCCTTAAATGCCTTGTGAGAGTAGATTTTCTTGAGAATCGTTGTTTACACTGACCACAGGTAAAGGGCCTCTCCCCTGTATGTGTCCTTAAATGTTTTGTGAGAGTATATTTTTCTGAGAAACGTTGTTCACACTGACCACAGCTAAAGGATCTCTCCCCTGTATGGGTCCTTAAATGAATTGAGAGATGAGACTTTTGTGAGAAGCGTTGTTCACAATGAGCACAGCCAAAGGGCCTTATCCCGGAATGCACCAGCTGATGTCGAGTGAGATTTGATTTGAATGGGAATCTCTTTTGACAATCTGTACACTCGAAGAATTTCTGACCTGAATGATATTTAAAGTTAAAATATTTTTCATAATGATTTCACTGGATATTAAGGATGAAATTTACCTTTATCTGATAAATTAATATTCAAATGATTTTTCATTAGAATAAATATTTTTCATATTGCTGCATTTCTTTTGATGTTTTTCTAGGAATTGTTGGCTGATAAACATCATATTGCAAAGGCAGCACAGATGAAGGGGCCCTGAAATAAAACATAAGTAAATCATTTAAAATTATATGTCTAACATTAATATTTAGAATCCCAATTTATGATTTAATATGAAAAAGTAATTTTATATGAATGAGATATATAAAAATAAAAATTCCTAGTGATGAAATAATAGTTAATATTGTCAGTGGCGTATATACGAAGGGGCGTGGGTTTATGGGTCAGAACTTCCCCCCCCCCCCCCCACCAGAGGCAGGCCCTATCTATCTGTCAAATCTATAGTTAAGTAAACAGCAAAAATGAAAAATACATTTTGGTGTTGAGAAGGTATGGGTTAATAGTCCAGTCAAATTAGACAAATAAAAACATTAATCGATAAAGATCTGAATTTTGGTATTTATGCTTATTACGGCTTCCCATTGAATATGCTAAAAGTCGCAGTCAAAATCTGTTCCGGCTGAGCCGCAATTCTTGGAAAAAAGAAATTATTCAGGTAAAAAATTTAGTTTATTAAATTTCCTATAAAAAATCTTTTTAACATTCTTTTGTATCTCAAAACTTAAGCTGTAAACCGTCGTTTGAACAAAAAATTATACGAAAGTTGCCCCTTAAAACATTTCGCATCAAATTAGGAAACACCCTGTATAATGCGGCTGCTAGTGAGAGATCTTTAAATCGACATCGTTATGTCACACCTTCAGAAAAAAACTATTTTCTATTCAACGACGGTTTACAGCTAGACATTGGAGATACAAAAAAATGTTAATAGTTTTTTTTTAATATAGGAAATTTAATAAACTATATTTTTTTATCTGAACAATTTTTTCGTATCAGCTTTAGATTCCGAGATATAGGCAAAAAACTGAAAAAGTGTAATTTTTTCAATGATTGAGTCTCGAGCGCAAGAGATTTCTTAAGTCAACAAAATCTCCAAGAGAATGAAATAGACTCGTTTCTAGGATGAGTGGTTTTCATTTTATGTATGAAAAAGAGCGATTTTTTGAAAAATTTAAACCTCATTGCGGCACGGGTTACCATTATTCAATTAAATGAAACTTGTTTAAATTGTAGCAAATTTAATCTAGTTTAAAAATGTAGAGAGTGGTCAATGTCGAAAACGTAGTCCTTCATGGTCAAAATGGGAAAAATCGAGTTTTAGGGATATTCAAGTGAACCCGAAGGGCTGGTTTTTGGATCCCCATAAAAATTCTAATACTGGACAATTTTTTTAATTGACTCGAAATTTTGTCCTCTTTAATTTACTATAGGACGGTTATTTACAACATATGGAGCGTTTTCGAGTTATAAGCGAAAAATTGGAAAACGTCCAAAAAATTCGAGGTTTTTCGGCGACCAAAAGTTGTCCCCCAAATTTCTGAGGTCGCAAACATAGATTTGGAATACCCACATCATATAAAACGATCTTAGAAAAAGACTATTTTCCAGCAATTAATGTAAGCTGAAACCCCCTTTAGACTTCGCTATATATCCTTTATTATCTACTTGTATTCGAAAGTCGTGTGGGTTTTTTAAAAATTTTCCCGTACTAAAATTTTTTTTTAAAAAATGATTAAATTAAAAAAAGAACATTGTTATAAATATGGACATGGGTAGGAGTATTTATTGCTGGAGGCTCAAATAATTGTAAAATAAAAATAAATTTTAATTTGGAAATAAAAACACTTTTTCAAAAATAAAACTAGTAGAACCCCCCCCCACCTCAAGAACTAAGTTCTGGCTACGCCACTGATATTGTAATATTATAGTAGGTGTTAATATGTGCCCTGTTATATACATGGCCTTCCCACTTTTACCCTGACTAAAGCCCATCTATGAATTAAACAGCAATGGATTGTACAATTAACAGCGCCTCACAAACTCGCCACAAGTCAATCTAAGTGTTTGGACTAGCAGAAGAGGTCTCTCTGGGAATTAGGTTGATGTCAAGGAGACCAGCGACAGGCCCTCTTTTCACACCGAATCAATCTAAGTGTTACACTTTATTTGCACTCACAGTGTAAGTAACCTTAAAACATATTAAGTTGGTCGAAAATACACCTGTCGCGAAATTAAATTGACATAATTATAATTCTCAAAGACAATCACAAGAGGTTTTAATCTACTGAATCCGAGGTGGAATGGATTATTTATGTTTAAATATATGTCAGAAGGGTTATTTTCACACCCTAGGGCATAGGCGTCAAACTCGCGGCCCGCGGACCGAATTGTCACTTGAAGCCCCACTGTCAAAGGAAATATTGGAATTGATTCAATCAGTGACAATTTTCAACTTTCCTTAGCGAAATAGAAAGCAATTATTCCGGGATGTCTTACTATACCGAGATCCGTTGGCTATCGTGCTCCATGATATTTTCAGAAACAATTCTGGGATTTAAAAGATGAAATACATCAATTTTTGAATTCAAAAAGCCAACCTAATAACCTTTTTTTTGCGATCCAGTGTGGATGCATGGATTTCGCATTCATGGTTGATATTACAAAACATTCGAATGATTTAATTAAGGGGATTAATATATAGCTTTTAACTGAAGCAAAAAGTTACCGAGCAACACTTTTTATTTTGGCACAAGTTACGCATTGAGTTTGACACGTATGCCCTAGTCAATCGAACCCTAGTGCCAAAATGACCAATCGGCTACCCTGAGAGGTGAACCAATCTGACATATGTATAGCGCTTAAATATTTACTCAAATCTTTATTTTAAAATTTTATATTCTTCTAATGAAAAAGATTTCGATTGCCTAGAATAACAGAGTTGATGATTTCTAAATAGAAATCATTGAAGTGTACATCACATGATGCAAATTAAATATAGACATATATCGAATATAAATATCTATTATTTATTTATGAGAGTCTAGTTTCGATGGTTTGTTAATCATCATCGCGTTTTTACTCAGAAATATTATAATTATATATTTATGAATATGTGCACAAAGCAGTAGACAACCTCAATGACTTCCCTTTATTCATAATATTTTTTGGGTATCCCTTCTACAGAGATAAGTAGATTATAATTTTCATTAATATATTATGATACAAAAAATACTGATTTTCTCTAGAAGAAATATTTTAGATTATTAATTAATTTAACCAATGGAAGACTAACCTGTATAAATTGGATAATGATTGGGATTGTTAAGAATCTTATTGATATCAATTATCTGAAATGAATCCATTATTCTTAGATATTTTAAATTTATTAAAATAATTCTAATTAAATTAAGGAAAGAATGAAATTATTATCATTTGACACGAGAGTAAAAATCTAAAATGGAGGCTTAATACCAGAGAGTAAGGTAAAATAGAGAATAATTATTTAATGATAGTTTCATATTTTAATCGCCAGATGAAAGTAGTGAAAATATTTTAAAAAACTATAGTACAAAGTAGAAATTAAAGTCTTCTAATGTAAATTAAAAATACATATATTCTCATGAATAAAAATAAAAGCATGATTGGTTAATTGAATTCAATTTCAAGTATTGATCATCCAACATTTCGATGACTCCCAACCCCCTTTCGCGGTTAAATTTGAAAATTTCCGAACACCTTCATTTATCAATACCTACACGTTTGGGTTTTTTTTTTTTTTTAAATTAATTTCTCTTTTATTTTCCTAAAAGATAAACATTTTAATTTTATACCAACGTTTTGAAATGATAAACATACGATTAGAGAATATATTAAACTATTAGTCTCACAAATATTCCAATCTACATATCTACTCTTATTAAACGAGCAAAAATTGTTGGTTTATATATTTGTTTGTATCAAAGTTCTATTTTGAAAACGGCTCTAACGATTTTGATGAAATTCACGGGTTATGGGGTTTTGGGGCGACAATTCCATCTGTCACGGTCTCATCTTCGACAAAATTGTTTTCGATGGGTTTTTTCGTAATCAAATTAATTATTTCAGATAGAAAAATTGGAATCTTGAAGTTTTAAAAAAGTTTCCCTTTTACTTTTGTACCCAGACAGACAATGAGTTGGGTTAATTCATTGTTCGCAAAAATGCCTTGAAGAAGTGTTGTGATTGTGGTTTTTAACATATTTTGTTCTACCTAAACGTTAGAATTATTAATAAACGTTTTATAATTCTTTTTATAAAGAACCTTATTTATTTAATAGAATAAAAAATAATCTAGAATTTATTTAAAAATATGTTTTGCATAACCAGGTCTGAATTTTCTGAAAAAATAACACATTTTGTATTTTGATAGGTTTTATTTATTAACAATTGGATGAATAAAAATTAATCAGGTGGTTGAATCAAAACAGGTGCAGGAGGTGGGGTGCAGTGGTGGGTGATCTGGGGGTAGGGCGAGGTTTCGGGGTGAGGTCGAGCGGGGTGGAGGTGGGGGAATACTATATATATTTGTATTTTTTTATTACTTTCTCCAATGCGAAGCACCACCTAGTGTTTATACATAATTTAGCAACAATATTTTACAAAGTTGGCAAAAGAGTTCACCAATACACAAATTTTATAGGGGAAGTAGAGAAAGATTAGAAGACATAAATGAAATAAGAGTAAGGAGTATCAGTTATTGGGTGGGATCCATAAAGAACGAAGACCTGAGAGTCGGGTTTGCATGAAATTTGGATGCAAGTTCATTCCAAAGCCAATTTGAAGGAATGAAAGAAGTGCTTTAGTTTTATAGTGCACCTGCACTAGCGTTGTCTTCCTGGTGGAGCGACCGACGACAAATAGATTGTCTAAGTAAGACGGGTAAATGAATTTATCAGAATTTAATAGCTTATAAATAATCACACAACACCGCCAAGCCTAAAATTTAGAAAAATCTGTCTTTAAAATAAGTTTTTTATCCTGCTCAGAAAGATGGCTACGTGGTTTTTGATTTAAGACATAGCGGGTGCATGAATTCAAAGATATTTCTACTCTTTTGCCCGATTTTCTGACGAGGGAATTCGAAAAGATTATGTCGCAGTACTGGAAAATGGCAGCTAATAAACTCTTGCTTAAATTGAGGAGAAGATTATATGGCGTTTAATATGAGAGTCGCTTCAGTGAGTGAAGGGCCCCATAAACACTACGGCATATATTATTTGTTTGGACTTTCCAAGATAAATTACACGAAACAGTCACTCCTAGATTCTTAGCTGAGCAAGTGAATGGAATAATATTGTTATTGTAGAGAATAGGAGGTAGTAAGTTAGTTGGAAGGCATTCTCTGCGATTTTAGAGGATTAACAGAGATTAAATTATTTGTGGCCCAGGAAGAAAGAGACAGAAGCTCTAGGTTAATTAATGAAATAGACTGGACAACTTGGTTGGGCAAGCAGTGAGCATAAAACTGAAAATTATCGCCAAATAGGTGATGATTACAGCGAGAAAGAGAAGAGGATTTTATTTCTTTTTCATTGACCCTTTGAACCCTGATGAAGGAAGGGAGATCTTCCGAAACATCGGTTTAAAGTAAACGTTAGAATAAATAGGCTTTTATTGGACAAATTCTCTTTTTATTTCTTCTTGGAGTGCCTTCCATTAAATCCTCAACTCTAAATCTACCAGTCCGTTTTCAAAGAAAACCCTCGAATATAAATTAATTTTTCCTTTCAATTGTTTTATTTATTTTTAATCTTTGTCTAAGGATATTTATTAGATAATCAATGGAAAATTAATAGGCAAACTGAAAACTGCATCCGAATAAAAATTAATTATTTATTAAAACGTTATTTTCTTTCTCTAAAAAACTGACATTTCGGAAGATCTTCTCTCCTTCTTCAGTGTTAAAAGGGCTCAACGAAGGAACCATTTAGATCTTTTGCCTCCTTTAACAGCCCTTGTGCTCATCTAAGGAGGCCAGAGGCAAATTCGCCCTCTATTCTGCAACTACGCATCTATATAATAATTTAAATTTTGATTTAATTAATTTATTTTTAATATTTCTAAGCTTTCTAAGCTATTAGACAAGTGAATCAACTGAATCGTCTGTTCAGTGATCTCTGTTTGATACTTTAACAAAATGCATTTTTTTATATCCAATCTCGTATTTGATCCAATGAGAAATAACAAATCAATTATATTTAATTAAAAAGACTGATGAAGAAGCTGAAAACTTCGAAACTATAGTCTCAAACAAATCAATTACATATACAAACTTTAAACAGATATTTAATTATTTTTCCCGAAATCAAAAATCTTATTAAAATTTCAATAGAATGATTATAATTTAAAATTTGAAGCAAAATAGAAATGAGATTAACACAAGCAAATCCAAAATTGAAATTTCAGAAAAAGTAAAAAATAAACCACTCACTAATAGAGGGAGCAGAATAGAGTAGATGAGGGGAATAAAATAAATAAATACTTGGGCTGTATCTACTCCTTGATGGCAACATAAACTCAAAGAAGCATTCCAGATAGTTTTTGATTGATTCAAATTTAATCATTTTGTTTTAATTAAATTCCCATTAAGGATAATACCCAATTATAATTTCCCCTTTTTTGAAGAAAGAGTTAAAATGTATGGATTCAACAAAAATATAATAAAAAATACTTATATAAATTAATAACTAAAATTCATTCAAAATTTATGCAAACAATAATACACATTATACATAATAGGAAATTCGAAATATTTATAAGAATTAGACTAAAGATACAAAAGAAAATCAAGAGAATCATGTCCATAGGCCCTGGATAAAATTGACGCTTTTGGCAGAAATCCTGCTTTGGGAATGGATAATAAAATGTTACAAAAAGTTCAATAAATTTCATAAAAAGAGTCCAAGGTTTTCTTGAAAACACAGAGGTCTGATGATGAAGTCAATGGTGTTAATACAGACGCCACAGAGCTTGCAGACAAACTCCGAGTCAGTGCTGAGTTTGAATAGGAAAAATTGAGCGCGTCGAAGGAACATGAAAAACTAATTCTCTTATGGACCTGTTGGAGTAGGGGAAACGTCTTTCAAAGTCAATTTTGTTTTAGAATGTGCTTGACAAAGCGATCAGATCACGGAAAGGAAGATTTCATCCAGCTTATTGGAAACAACAGGAAAAGCTTTCAATTTCAATATCAAATAGACAATCTGCGCACATGGAATAAAGAGGGATTGAAGAAAGCATGTGCAAATTGAATTTTTACACGATTTTAGGTTAAAAATAAAATGAGAGATGGAGTCTTCTGTTTTTTAAATAAAATAATTTTTAATTATTTTTAGAGACTATAGTTTCGAAGGCATTGCCTTCATCATCAGTGTATCACAAATATTTCAGTTATTAGTTACAAATTAAGATTTATACATTGAAAATTTTGAAAAATATATAATGTCTTTTTCTTCATGTTTCCTCTTGGGAGATTAGAATGTAAATAGAGCAATATCTGGGTTACTCGTCCTCTTTTGTTTAGGCTTTTTGTAAAGAGTTTTACCCTTTGACTATATACTATATATATATATATATACTATATTGTATCAGATACCTATACATAAGTTTGATTAAATCTGTCGTAATGTATGCTTCAACAATCTGGAGACCGAATCTAAAAACCAACATAGCTAGACTTGAAAGAATTCAGCATAAAGTTTTGAGACATCTAGCGTCTCTCTCTGGTAGCCCTATGTCTAGATACGATCATGACTACTTGAAAATCGCTGAAACTTTCGACATGTCAACTATTCTTTCGTCTATGATTGCTTCCGACAACTTATTCACTTTTAAAATTATGTCTGATACCATTCGTTGTCCTGAGCTTAAAATTCTTTTTCCACTGAACAATCCCTCGTACCCACTACGACAGAATCAACCATTCTATCCACCAGTTCCATTTACACGTCATTCCGAAACCAACCCTATTTATAGATTAAGCATCGCTTATAACGCCCTTTCCCAAAAAACATGCGTTTTGAATTTTACTATAGATACCAACAGAATGTCTAGAATTATAAAAATAAACACACTTTCATATATTTAAATACTCACTATCATAATTAGTATATCTGATTTACTCTGTATTGTTGTTTAGTATTTGCATGTTTAACATTATTGTTTTTTTCTCTACTTTTTACTAAGAAGTGTTTCTTTGTATTACTTTTTGTAATGTTTTTAAAGGCACATGCCGTTGAAATAAATAAATAAATAAATAAATAAATAAATAAATATATAGTCAAAGGTTTTACCTGAATGAATGGAATGCTTTTAAAAATGGGTCATTGATAATTTCTAGTTTTTCATTTAAAGATTCAAGTGGCCTTTTTTCTAAGGATTTTAAAATTTCTATGGATTCTTTTAAAGAAAGAATTAAGGGGTCATTGACTTGTTTGATCAATTTAATTTTCGATTGATTGGAAAACTATGACTATTAGCATTTAAATGCTCTGCAAATGCATAATTTTCATATTTTAATTTGTAGACCCTCTTGTGTTCATTGATCCTAATGGATAAATTTCTTTCTGTTTTTCCTATATAAGTTGCATTGCAATCTTGGCATGTCAATTTATATACACCGGATTTTTCATTTTCCGGAATTTTATCTTTAATTTGACTTAATTCACTTCCTAATGTATATGGTGATCTAAAGATTGTCGCGTACCCTAAAGATTTTAATTTATGTTTTATTTTTTCGGACATCTTACCATAATATGGTAATATTAGTTTTGGCAGATCTTTAATTTGAGAATTTTGTGAATAGATTAAATTTAAATTTGATTTTTGAATTTTTTTCTTTTAATATTTGATCTATTAAATTGCTTTCATAACCATTATTCATAGCTATTTCTTTAATTATCTCTAGTTCTGTTAAAAAATGCTCTTTCTTTAATGGGATACTATTTAAACGGTGGATCATTGAATGGAATTGAAAAGAAAAAAATTCATTGAATGCTGCTAATTTATGTCACATCGGTCGACAAGCCATGTTGTGAATTACGGTATCTGTAGATGTCTCTTTCCTATAAATTTCGAATGTGTGTTTATTTTTTTCAATTTTAATTTTAAGGTCTAAATAATTTAATGTTTTTTCTTTTTCTTTTTCTTTTTCTACGGTAAATTTGATTTTTTCATGTAATGAATTTATATGTTTTATGAATTTATTGAGAATTCTTTCTGTCCCTGTCCATAAGACAATCACATCGTCAACATATCTATAATAATATTTGATATATTGAGAGAATTCGCACTTTATATTTAAAAATTGTTTTTCTTAATGTTTAAGAAAAATTTTCGCAAATAATGGTGACAGAGGTTTTCCGATTGCTAGACCATTTTTTTATTCATAAAATTTATCGTTGTATTGGAAAAAAATTGTGATTTAGACATAAATCCATCAAATCACTTAGGTCTGTTTTTTCTTTTATGTTCAAATTTGGACATGTATAAATTATCTGGTCCACTAGGTTTTTTGTTTCTGAAGGGGGGACGTTTGTAAATAAACTTGTGATATCTAAAGAGATTAATTTTGCGTTATTGGGGATATCTATGTTTTTAATTTTATTTTTACACGATTATTATTCTTAATGTGGGGGGCGAAAAAATATTGTTCACTTACTTGAACTGGTATAGACTGATCTGAAAACTCTACTGGATATATTAATTACACATGAATAAGTAAATGTTTCTTGAGATTACTCTTATCTAAGAAACCCTTTTTGCAGTGATCACATACGAAAGGCTTTTCCCCAGTATGAATAAGTAAATGTTTCTTGAGATTACTCTTATCTGAGAAACCCTTTTTGCAGTGATCACATACGAAAGGCTTTTCGCTTGAATGAATAAGTAAATGCTTTTTGAGATTACTCTTATCTGAGAAACCCTTCTCGCATTGTTCACAAACGAAAGGCTTGTCGCCTGTATGAGTATGTATATGCTTTTTGAGGTGTGCCTTCAGTGAGAAACCCTTCTCGCAGTGATTACAGACGAAAGGCTTTTCGCGTGTATGAATATGTAAATGGGTGTTGAGATTACTCATTTGTGAAAAACCTTTATTGCATTGATCACAGATGAAAGGCTTGTCGCCTGTATGAATAAGTAAATGAGTCTTGAGTTGACTCTTATATGAGAAACCCTTCTCGCATTGATCACAGAAGAAAGGCTTTTGGCCAGTATGCTTGTTATTAGAAATAGTTCCCAAACATTGATTAGTTTGTTTTGATTTCAATTTTTTTTTATTGCTAGGAGAGGGTAAAGAACATTTGGCGGCATTATATTGATCATGAAAGGTCACTTTAGAAGCCTTCTCGCTCTGAGGATTCATGGCAATAGGGGGTTCCGATTTGGTTTCAGCACTGTATTTCCGATCGCTCAGATGACTTGAGAAGAGTACTTCTTCTGAATGGCCTTCCTGTATATGGCTTTCGAATTCAGACAATGATAGAAATCCTGAGAAACATTCCTCACAGAAATAATCTTCAGTTTCATTCTTAGTTCGATTACTTGTATCTGGAAAAAAATAAATGTGTTAAAGAGATGAATTTAGAGATGAAATTCAATATAGAGCAGAAAAGTTTATTGTAGTTTTGTTATTTTTAATTGTGAAATCATTCAATTATATCGTTAGATAAGTAGTATATTAGCCCAGTCAAATTAGACAAATCGGTAGATAAAAATCCCAGAGTTTTGGAAATGGTCTTAAACGCTTCCCTTAGACTTGGATTAATGTGTCTCAAAAGTCCCCAAGGTTATTGTGGCTTGAGTTCTAGGAGGGGGGGGGGGGTTAAAGTTCCCATTTTCCAGCTTTTCGCTTATAACTTGTAAACGGCCAATATTTTGTAAATAACCGTCCTATAGTAAATTAAAGAGGACAAAATTTCTCACGGATCACTTTTGAATACCTATCCCAAAAACTAGCAGTTTTTTCGATATTTTTCCCATTTTGACCATGAAGGAGCACGTTTTCGACAAAGACGATTCTATACATTTTTAAACTAGATTAAATTTGCTAAAATTAAAACAAAGTTTCAACTTAATTGGATAATGCTAACCAGGCCGCAATGAGGTTGTAGTATTGAAATAGAAATCCAATTTTTTGCAAAAAATGGCAGTTTTTCCTTCATAAAATGAAAACCACTCATCCTAGAAACTTGATTCGTATTTCATTTTTTAGGAGTTTTGTTGACTTGAACGTAAACAAGAAATGTTCCCTACAGTTGTTCCCCTCCAAATGTTCCCTTCCAAATGTTCCCCTCCCTACAGTGTGGCCTTTTGACACACATTAAGCCAAGTTTAAAAGAAGCGTTTAAGACTATTTTCAAAACTCTGGGATTTCATTCCACCGAGTAGCCTTATTTTGTCTAATTGGACTGGGCTAAGGAATTAATTTTGAATTCATTGATCGATGAAAATTATTAGAAATAAATTTGTAAAAAACTTTGAACAAAAGTTTTAGGAGAATGCTTCTAAGGTTATCAAACAAATAAATGAACTTACCCTCAGCTGATGTATTTCTTCGCAATTGAAATTTCATTTTTAAAATTAAATGTAATTTCCTATGTATACATTTCTTTTGATGTTTGTTCAAGAATTCTTCACTAATGAACATTGACTTGCAATCACAGCACAAGAAATGTGGCCCTGAAAAAGATAATATTTAAATTATTATTAGATAGATACAGGGTCGTACCTAGGATTTTTCGGGGGGGGGGGTATTATCTGATAAGAATCTGGGGCCCCTTTTTGGCATTCCCCTTGGAAAAAAAAATTTAAGTTTCCACGGCCATTTTCACCCAAAAGTCATTAAAATAGTTTTAGAAAAAAAAGTTGAGAAAAATGTTTTAATAAAAGTATTTATCTGACCAAAAACATAAATGTGAAAAAGGGGCCAAGTTCGGTTCAAACGGCATCGCCGACAAAAGGGTTGAGATCTAAACGGGTACCAAGTTCCATAGCAATTCCTTAAATCATAGATATAGGGATGTACAACGTTTTTCAATTGATTCAAAAGAAAATTTGTTACGTTTTTTGATATTAAATTTATAACTTGGCAAGTTATAATAGTCTTAATAACTTACGTTTAACCTGATGATATTTAATACAAGCTTGAACTTTAACTTTGCTAGTTGTTCTATTTACAAACAATTGAATTGGATATAAAACTTGTCAAGTTATAAATCCAATATCAAAGAACGTACCAAATTTTCTTTTGAAGAACGTTGTTTATTTCTATAGTTATGATTTAAGCAACTGCTATGGAACTTGGTACCCGTTTAGATCTCAACTCTTTTGTCGGCGAAGCCGTTTGAACCGAACTTGGCCCCTTTTTCAGATTTATGTTTTTGGTCAGATATCATTAATTTTTGAAAAGTTTTATCCTTTAATTTATTTAAATAATTACATTTAAACATTTTTATTAATAATTATTAAATATTTCTCATAAAATATCTGTTAAAAACCCGGTCGGTTTTTCATAAATTTCACCCCTTCATTTCGGACCCCAAAGTAGGAAAAGTTTCCGTTTTTCAATTTTCTCCTTTATTAATGTGCCAAGCTTTACCAGTATGCCAAATTTCAGAATTCTAGCTTGATTGTATTTTCACTATTGTTAATTAAGTCTATAATAAATTTCAGCACTTCAGTTTAGGTCTTGAAAAATGGAAAGGTTCACTTTCTCGATTTTTTCCTTTAATTGTAGCCCAAACTCTACGAGTATGCCAAATTTCAGCATTCTAGGATCAGTGAAAGTACTTTAGGTTTTTGATATGTCAGTCAGTCAGTATTAAAAATGGCACTATTCAGAGCTTAATAACTCAAGAACTATAATAGATTTATTCATGAAATTTGGGATTCTAGGTGTTCTAGTGGGTCTTATTAAGCATGAAAAATTTCAAGAATGTAAGTCGAGTTATGGGGGGTCGAAAGTAGCTTGAAGTGGTTCTGGCTGACACACTGACCCTGTGTCTAGATTAAGTATTAGGCATATTATAAGTACACATAGAAATTTTACAAAACAAAATCCAATCTTCTTTTTTTATTTGCAAACATATTTAAAACTTTGTCGGTGGAAATGTCCATGTCTCTATGAATAGACATAAGAGCTAATCCGGTAAGTCTATCGCTTGGCCACAGGAGTTCCTTAGTATTCGATTTAAGCCTCCTCAAAGTAGAAAATGTTCTCTCTGGAGTGCATCAAAGTCACCGGCAAAATTGCAAAAATGTTTATTATTTTTAATTTTTAAATTCATATTTATATAAAAAAACTAATTACCCGGGCTGTTATAAATGTTTTTTTTTTTTTTATTTATTGTCAACGGGAACAAAGCCCATTTAGACAGCACATAAAAAAAGCAAATGACATCTTAATATATTTTAAATTAAAAAAAAAAAGATAGATTATTTCGGGGGGTTGGGGGGTGTTTCGACCCCTCTAAAACCCCAACCCTCCAAGGTACGGCCTTGGTTAGATATAAATGTTTAAGGCCCCCATGGACATTATAATTAAACCAATTTATTCTTTTACTTAAAGACAAAATAGTTATTAAAAATAACACAACATAATTATAATATAGATAAAATAAATTTATTAACTATAATCTGTTCAAGATTTTGACAATCTGCATAAGATTCTGATCAATTCGAGGCAAGAATGAACTTTTTCTATTCAACTGTTTAATTTAAAACAATAATAGAAAATTAACAATGTTCAATATAGATAACAATTAATTATTTAATAAATAAACAAAATCTTTTATTTATATTCCATGACATGTTGACAATAGAAAACTAACCTGTATAAATTGGGTAATTGTGAACCATGAATGCAATTTTAGCCATAATGGATATATTTTCTTCAAGTTCAAACAAAAAATTAATAGATAATATTGAATGGAATAGTTTTTTAATTTAATAAAAATATATACTTGAATATTAGTATATTCGAAAAGAAAAGAAAAATTATGAGAGAAATGAATGTGTTTTTTCTTTACAAGAAATAATGCTAAATAGAATAATTCCGCCAGATGTCAGGGCAGTCGATTAAAAATGTTCCTTCCAATTTTGAATCCATCCAATATTAATTAAATACTCAGTCGCCTCGCAATTGAAGAGTTTTGTTTTCCAATAAAGTTCAATTCTCATGGTATTCAGTACCAGCCCCCAGGAAAGGGTGGACAGTGACCCCTGGGCCCGGCACTAGAACTGTTAAATAAATTTTTGTACTTTTACAATTTATTACTTACGTTTTTCTTATACACTCAACAGCAAAAATAACCAGACAGTTGATAATTTTTTTTCTTTTTTGATAAAATGAATTAAAATCTTTCATAAAATAACTGAACCAAAATATATTGAATAATAATAGATATAATTTAAAATGTTAACACTTTCGATTAATTCATGCAAACATAATTTATTATACAATTGGATGTTATAACGAAAAGTCAATGAAAGTATATCAACTACCCTGAAGAAGGAGAGAATAAATCTCCGAAACGTCGGTTATCGAATAAATGTAAAATAATAAAACCGATATAGTCTTATTTTTTACAACCACCTTGGACTGCCTTCATCAACATCCAATTGTATATTTATACCAGTCCGTCTCCTAAAGAAAAACTATCAAATAATTTATTATATATATATATATATATAAATTAATTTAATGAAAATCGATCATTTATTTATTCTTTGTCTTCCAAACTGTTCCAAAATCTCTTATACGAGACATTTTTTTTAATTTACCATATTTTTTTATTTTAATAAATTGCCGTTACAATTTTCTGTTTTTTAAATCATATTTATTAAGCCAGAAAAAAATTAAATTGCCGTTTTATCTTTAGAAATAATTTTTAATTACCTATCGAGTCAAAATATTGAAATATTTTCTCTTTAATATTGTATTTATTCATTTTATCTCAAAATTATCTAGTGTCTGGGTTTTGTTTGCTGTTGAATGTATATAATCAACTGGTGTGGTCACCACACGACTTTCACATTCTCACTTATTTGAAATCATCGCGACACTCCTAATATTACACCCCCTTATTTTATTTCAATCGGATTAAAATTTATACACAACTAATAACTCATGACACTTGATAGGTACACCAATTTTTAAAAAAATCGTTACAGCCGTTTTTGAGAAATTAAAAAAAAAAACTTTCATGTACCATAAATATCAACTTCCGGTTTTCCGATTTCAACTAAAAGCTTGCTGTACAGCTTCTAGCCTGTATCGAGCTTAACATTCGAATTTCGTAGCTCTGATACTTATGGTCGCGGGGCGGGGGGGGGGGGTACATACGTACTGACTACTTGATTTTTGGCCCCTTTGTGGCCTCTGTGGACCACAATATCTGGTTTTATGTCCTAAATCCAGTTTCCAACTATTAAGGGCAGGCTTAAAACTCCAACGTTTGTCACGTGGTCCACCCAAGATATTTTCAATAACCGCCGGTAGATCCACATCTCAAATGCTTCAATTTTCTTCTCTACTACTTTGGCTTCCATTCTGTACATTAAAACAGGGAACACATAGCACTCTACTGTTCTAATTTTTGTAGCCAGAGAAAGATCCCCGCAACTTAAGAGGTGTCTCATTTTTGAGAGGGTCGCTCTTGCCAGCCATTTCTATAAGGGTGCGTATCTCCTTGTCAGGTTCCCACTGGTCATTCAGGGGGCTTCCCAGATACTTGAACTTATCTACTCTTTCTATGAGCCGCGAATCCAACAACAGCCTGCCCGTGGTAGATGTTCTGTTTATTACTAGGTATTTAGTCTTCTCGATGTTAATATCCAGGCTATATTCTGCACTGGTAAGATTGACTCTGTATTCTCCATTTATTCTGATGCCTACCAATTAACATTAAAAAGATGGAAGATATCAAGAGACTATATCAATACATCCCTCAAGAAAATAAACTTTTCTGGGAGGAAATCGATAAATGGCCCACAACAACTGCTGATGAAAACCCTGTAGTGTAGTTTAAATGTCTTTTTATTTGTAATTTTAACGTTTTTTACTATTTTGCTTTGTCAAAATAAAGTTTCTTAAAAAAAAAAAAAATTGGATTCGCCTATAATAAACTATGTTAATTTTAAAAAAGGGTAATCTCCTCTAAAGAAAAAAATTCTGAACGGGATCCGTCTTAAAAAAAAAATAAAAGGATTTTTTGTACAAGAGATGATCCCTTATTAACATAAAAAATACTACGCAATCGTAGCTAAGAATGCATGGACGATTAACAGTTTTTTGTTTCTCCTGAAAAATTTGAAAAAAAAAAATGGAGATTTTCCCTTTTTAAAATCACCGATTCAAAAATGGCATTAGTTTTTGCCTAGGAGTTCTAATTTCTAAGATAAAACATTTTAGTGAAATATATGTTACTAAATCTATTTGCTTGGCAGAAGGCAAGGAAGGGCAATGTTAAGTTTAATAATAATATTGAAAGTTAATTTTAACGAATTAATTTTTGTTCTAAAACAGAAAATAAAATTTGTTTTTGTACAATTTTCAATTAATTTATTTTATTGGACAAAAGTTTTGCATAAAATTTAAAAATGTAATTTGGAATTAAAATCTATTATATTATTTTTTTCTTTTTTTACTGGACTCCTTGTGAATGAACTCTAATTTATGGGCAGGCGTGACTAAAAAAGCCAATAAATTAAGTACAAAGTTGTTTATTTACACAAATTTAAAACCAAGATCAATAACGTAAAAAGAAACCAAAATTAACTTAATATTCCACACCAAAACAGTTCTTGTTCTTTTTTAATTGCTATTTTTTTTTCTCTTTTATTTGAGACATCTCCTCTTACTTTGAGATTTTGAATTATCTCTTATCATTCCACCTTTCAATTATAAATACTTGTTGGGGATTAGTGATAAGCGTATGACGTCACACCTCATTAGCTACTAATGAATATCCAGGAAGAATATTAGCTAAGACTAGATCGGATTATCGGAAATAATTCCATTGAATTTCAGAAACGATTAAATGAAATGTTGTTTTGTTTGACATCTTAATTTAATTAGCCCCCCCCACCCCCCTTGAATTATTACAAGTATTTTTTGTCTACATAGCTATTTATTTTTATAAATTAAAGGGTTTCTTCAGTCACATAAAACAAATAAATAGTCATTTTAAACAATTAACATTATTTATTACAATAGATAGATTTGCAAAACGCAGTTTCGGTCACCCCTGCTAGACCATCTTCAGTAGTACTGAAAATTGAAACATTTTTTTATATATACAATTATATACAAAATAATAACTTTAAAATTTCACATATTGATAAATACAATTTCGTTCGAGATTTGGAATTTGTCAATCTGAATATATATGGTAACTCATTCTCAATTTATTAACATGGATATTTCAACAATTTTTAATAGACAAATAATTTATAAGCAATTTGTCATTGAATTTAGAATCTGATTTGAACTGATGATCAATTAAAAAAAAAAATTCTTCTATATATTATTACATTTTATAATCAAATCTCAATTAACTAAATCTATCATTATATTTAGGTTTTTAACTTCTAATTCGGACTTTTCCATATCAAATTCAGGGTTTTAAAAATTAAAATCAGTCTTTTTTAAATCAAATTAAGAATTTATTAATAAACAGTTGAAAAAATAGAAAAAAGTTATAGTTAAGAAAATGTTTTGATTTAATTTAACTCTTACGAAAGGTTTTCAGGAAAAAGCTAAAATTTGGTGAATTTTAATATATTTGCGTACCAATTTTTCAGCTCATTATCTAAAACCTTTCAAGATTAGAATTTTGTACTCTCAAGAAACATTTTCAGGTAAAGGGCTATAATTAATATGTAAAATATGCATGGTTTTATAGAAATTCTCAATTTGATATGGAAAAGTCCGAATTAGAAGTCAAAAATCTATATAATGATTTATTCTGAAAACACATTAAAAAGAACTAATTTATTTGTACATTTGTACATATCTCTATATATACACCTTTAATACAATTTTTTAATTAATAATTCAAACCTGTCCAAGCTCACAATCAGACTGTAGCACTCTGAAATATTCTCCCAGTCCATTTTAAAATTCACACTTCAAAATCAAAATTGTTTAATATATATGTATCTAGTGACTCTTTTATTTTCCTTTTTGTCCAATTCATTTCCTAGTCCAGAATTCTTGTCCCTTCTCGAAATCGAAACCATGCTTATTAGCGATGGCATGAATGGACAAACCGGAAACTAATTTATTTCCATTGACCGATGACACCTGTTCCCTTATTCTCTGCCTCCAGAGTCTTCATGTTTCACCCACCAATATTTCTATGGGCTTTATTTTCTTTTTTACATGTGTCGCAGACCATCTCATAAATAACTCCCATTTTATCAAATTTTTCAACTTGGGTTTTGTTGTAGAAATGTTCATGAGTGGCCTACTAACACTGTGTACCAATTTTATGTTCTTTTTGTCTAGAATTTTCAAGACTCTTGGAGACAATTCATCTACCTATATAGTAAATGGATCCTTGTATAGTTTAATTCTCTTCCACCCACTATTATATATCTATTGAATTCTTTTCCCTCAAATAGTTAATCCTTTGGGACCGAAGGGTACATTTTCGAGAGCCCCAGGCTCGAATCGCATTCAAGATTTCGAATTCAAATTCACAAGTTCTGTGACTATTTTGATAAAATGTGTTCCTATTAGTGGAACAATGTGTTTGTTTTCTTTGTACAAACGTCTGTTCAGTGATCTGTTTGCTATTTCAACAAAATGCACTTTTCTATATCGATTCTCGTGTTTTATCAAATGAGAAATAACAGATGAATTATTTCTAATTAAAAAGACTGACGAAGAAGGTCAAAACTGCGAAAATATAGTCTTAAACAAATAAATTTTATATAAAATAAAATTAACAAATTAATAGGTGTTTTGGACAAATTGTATATTTTATTAATTTTTGCACAACTTTTCGTCCGTTTCTGATGCAATTTTAAGAAAATTCAGACTTGGTATATTAAGTCTTGAAATAAGAATCACTATTTGGGAACTCAAGAAACTGGACAATACTAAAGAAAGTCTGGAGAAAGCAATTCGGGAGAAATTGGGCCAACAACGTTTCTCATTCTTATCATCTTTAATTAAGGCCATGTTTGATCGTGAGTTTGATAGAGTAAAGAAGTCAAATATCAAAAAAGTGCAATCTCTCACAGCTTCTCAAGCCCCTGTCTTAACTGAAACGCATAATAGATCATGTGTTTTAAATTTTACCCAATTACCGTTGCCAGAAGAAGTCAACAGAGTTCTATGTTTAGAAGCAAATTTTGGAATTCCAATCACCAAGAAAGATGTGAAACCTTTTATGTTGATCAAAGATATTGAAGATGCTATCGACAATATACAAGGTGAAGTCATTAACTCAAGATTGTTGGTAGATGAAAAGAACAATATACGCAATAGAGTTGTTAATATAATAACAAATTTCTATAATAGCCATAGGTCTTCAAATGATGTTGAACGTAATAATAGAAGCCTATTTACTGATGTAAGATTAACCAAACAATTTATCAGAGAGAATAATGATAATATAATTATATCTAGATCGGACAAAGGTAATAGCACGGTGATTATGTACAGGGATGAGTATATGTCGGCGATGAAAGAAATGCTTAGTGACAATCAGACATACAAATTAGTCACCAGGGATCCAACATCAAAATAGAGATTTCCCTGATATTCACTTCGATTCGAATACCCTGAAAATGTGTGACAGCCTATCCATGTTGGGCGTCTCTGTCGCATCTGACCTGTCTTGGAATGAACACATCTCCTCTGTGGCGAAATCTGCAGCAAGGAAGATTGGCTTCTTATTCAGGTCCAAGCGATTTTACAAACCCCCACAACTTCTCACCATCTACAAGGCCCAAATCCGCCCCTGTCTCGAATACGGCTCTCATCTGTGGAGAGGAGCCTCAAAACTGCCCTTGATGCAATTCAGAAACGAGCCGTCAGGCTAATTGACGATTCTACCCTCACCGACTCCCTCGACTCGCTGGCTCATCGAAGAGATGTCTCTGCCCTTTCCCTTTTCTATAGATACTATCACGGCAGGTGCTCTGATGAGATAAAATCAATAATTCCCCCCAAAGCATGCTTTGCACGCAGCACACGTTTCGCCGACTCCCAACACTCTTTCGCGGTCAAATTGGAAAAGTGCCGGACCACTTCATTCGCGAATACATATATCCCCATGACTTCAAGGAACTGGAACTCTCTCCCAGCCTCTATCTTTCCCAGCACCTATGATCTTCAAACCTTCAAAACCAGGGTGCATAGACACCTACGTCTACACCCTCTCACATAATCAACTTTCCCTTCTCTTCGGTAATGCAAGGGTCTTTCGAAATCCATAGGGGCTACATCTTTACTGGTGCACCCCTTCTTGCATTCGATTGCATTAAAAAAAAAAAAAGTACATGAATGCTTCTAATGATTTAGTTAACATGTTGTTCAATTGTGGGATTATCGATGAAGACAGTAAGAAAAGTTTGCTTACTAGGCAATCTCTACCACCGAAGATTTATGGACTCAGAAAGGTTCATAAACAAACACTTGCGTTGCGACCAGTGGTAAGTTGTATTGACTCCCCAGGATATAAGCTGGCACGATTTCTTCATTTGAGTTTTAGTCCTTTGATGAATACCTTTAAGTATAATCTGAGGAATTCACAAGAATTGGTGAACCATATTAGTTCAGTTAGACTGGAAAGTGATCATAGGTTGGTGTCACTGGATGTGATTTCTTTATTCACCAATATACCCCAGGAATTAGTTATTGATATCATTAGGAAGAATTGGAATGAATGGAATAAAATGATTAAAATCCCGCTTGAGTTGTTGATTGAGTTGGTCAAATATTGTTTTCGAAGCAGTTATTTTATGTTCAATGGTGAAATTTATGAACAACTGGATGGTAGCGCGATAGGTAATCCAGCTAGCCCGATTTTGGCAAATATAGTAATTAATGACGCTCTGAATGTGATTAGTGAATCATTGCCTTTTTCCACTCCGCTAATGAAAATTTACGTTGATGATTCAATTATGTCCGTCCCAGAAAAACATATAGATAAGCTGCTCTCATATTTTAATAACTACCACCACAAGATCCAGTTCACTATGGAAATAGAAGAAAATAATAGTATTCCGTTTCTGGATATGAAATTATTTAGAACAGAGGATGGTATAATAAAAACTGATTGGCACATTAAGCCAACTCACTCGAGAAGAATATTGAACTATCGTTCGAATCACCCAGTCCACCAAAAAATTGGAGTGATAAGCGGAATGCTAAATAGGATCTTTAAGATTAGTCATCCTGATTTTCATGAACAAAACTTGAATAAATTAAGGAGATTTCTCCGGCTAAACAATTACCCATCTTGTTTCATAAATAGGTATATAAATAATTTCATGAATAAATGGAGAGATAGGAATGATAATATTGACAATAATGATAATGCTGTTAACGATAAAAGATTTATGAGATTTCCTTTTATTAAAGAAATTTCCTATAATATTAATAAATGTTTCGTTGGCACGAATATTAAACTTGTTTATTATAATATAAAACAAGTAAAATCGTTCTACACTAGACTCAAAGATCAGACACCTATGAGTGATCAATTTGGTGTAGTTTACAAGATCCCTTGCCAATGTGGAAAATCATACATTGGCCAGACTAGACAACATCTCCATAAGAGAATCTCACAACATAAATATGATTGTAAGAGGATAGATTTGAAAAAACAACAACTTAATGCGAATGGTGATCCTCCGGCTAACACCACAGCTTTGGCGTTACACCATCTGAATGCTGGTCATCAGTTTTTGTTTGATAATGTATGTATTATGGACCGAGAAAGACACTGGAGAAAACGTAATATTAGTGAAATGTGTTTTATCAAGATGAATGAGAGTGTGAACATGAGGTCAGATACACTGAATTTAAGTTGTATATATGATTTAGTTTTGAATCAGTGACGTTTCGATGGTCGATTTTTTATTTTTTTTTATTTATTTTTTGTTTTTGTTTGTTTTTGTTATTTGTTTGTTTGTTTATTTATTTTTCTGTTAACTCAAGATTGATAACTTAAATTTTTTAAATTGTTTTCTCGATGGTCTCACTATTTTATGTACGTTTAATTTGTTAATTGATTGAGGTGAGTGACATGTGGCATATCATGTATATTTGTATTTTGAAATATGCATTAATTTAATTTTCCCAATCTATTTTTCTTGTACTTTTGTTTTTCAGCACTTGATAAAGTCCGGAAACGGACGAAACGTTGTGCAAAAATTAATAAAATATACAATTTGTCCAAAACACCTATTAATTTGTTAATTTTATTTAAATAAAGAATGGACATTAACAAACTGAAATTAAATTTTATATATTATTTCAATCAAACAGAGGACAGCCTCATTGATTTCCTTTTATGAATTAACAATAATAATTCTGTTACTCTCGGCATTTTTTCAATTAATTGTGAATTTCTGTTTGTTTGAGAATTGTAGCCCATAAAGTAAATAACGTAAAAACTTGAAATTATATATCAATCCACTTTAGCCCAAATCAAAAATTTTAATATAAGCTTTTAATAGAGTGATTATTTTGAAAAGGGTAAAATGTTCTGTGGGGGTCAAAATTCAAAAAATATTTTTTATCCATTATATAGTAAGATACCGCTGTAAATATAAATCTCTTTACGTAGAATTGTTTTTGATTTACGTTTTTAGTTTATTTCGATTTCAAATTCCGGAGTGAACGAAGCCCAAAGGGCCCACCCTTCACATTTGTGAGGTGATTTTTGGACCAAATCAATTTCATTCAAGAATTTTTTTATTTTTTAAATAACAAGTTGATACAAAAGATTGTGGTTTTATTAAAATTACTGATAGGATTGAATAAAAATGTTTATAATTTTGTTGTTAGTGGTGATATTTGAAGTCGAATGCTATGTGATAAACACGGTTAAATATTTATTTGTGATACCTGAAAGTAAAATGGTGTTTTCTAAAGATAGGTTAAATGAATATTTAGTACTAATAATAGGGAAAATAATAATATGCTTTTTAAACTATTAAATAAACATATAATCAGAGAGAAAAATAAAGTATTCTTGGAAGTAATTTACTTCAAGTGACATATCTAATATTCTATTCAGTAATAAAACTGTTAATATTAAGAGAGTCAAACAATAATACACTCGCCGTTAAATTAAAGGAAAATTTTTCAAGGATTTCTAAAATGTATCTTTAAATGACTTTTGAGATTTGACTTTAGAGAGAAGGCATTTGTACAATGGGCACACTTAAATGGCCTCTCCCCTGTATGTGTCCTTAAATGGCTTGTGAGAGCAGATTTTCTTGAGAATCGTTGTTCACACTGACCACAGTTAAAGGGCTTTTCACCTGTATGTATCCTTAAATGGATTATGAGATGAGATTTTTGTGAGAAGCGTTGCTCACAATGGGGACATCGAAAGGGCCTCTCACCTGTATGTGTCCTTAAATGGATTATGAGATGAGATTTTCTTGAGAAGCGTTGTTCACACTGACCACAGCTAAAGGGTCTCTCCCCTGTATGTGTCATTAAATGTTTTGTGAGATGAGACTTTTGTGAGAAGCGTTGTTCACACTGACCACAGGTAAAGGGCCTCTCCCCTGTATGTGTCCTTAAATGTTTTGTGAGAGTATATTTGTCTGAGAAACGTTGTTCACACTGACCACAGGTAAAGGGCTTCTCACCTGTATGTGTCCTTAAATGGATTATGAGATGAGATTTTCTTGAGAAGCGTTGTTCACACTGACCACAGCTAAAGGGTCTCTCCCCTGTATGTGTCCTTAAATGGATTATGAGATGAGATTTTCTTGAGAAGCGTTGTTCACACTGACCACAGCTAAAGGGTCTCTCCCCTGTATGTGTCCTTAAATGAATTGTGAGATGAGACTTTTGTGAGAAGCGTTGTTCACACTGACCACAGCTAAAGGGTCTCTCCCCTGTATGTGTCCTTAAATGCCTTGTGAGATGAGACTTTTGTGAGAATCGTTGTTCACACTGACCACAGGTAAAGGGCCCCTCCCCTGTATGTGTCCTTAAATGCCTTGTGAGAGCAGATTTTTGTGAGAAGTGTTGTTCACACTGATCACAGCCAAAGGGTCTCTCCTCTATATGTGTCCTTAAATGCCTTGTGAGAGCAGATTTTCTTGAGAATCGTTGTTCACACTGACCACAGGTAAAGGGCCTCTCCCCTGTATGTGTCCTTAAATGCCTTGTGAGATCAGATTTTCTCAAGAAGCGTTGTTCACACTGACCACAGCTAAAGGGTCTCTCCCCTGTATGTGTCCTTAAATGGCTTGTGAGAGAATATTTTTGTGAGAAGTGTTGTTCACACTGATCACAGCCAAAGGGCCTCGTCCCGGAATGTACCATCAAATGTCGAGTGAGATTTGATTTGAATGGGAATCTCTTTTGACAATCTGTACACTCGAAGAATTTCTGACCTGTATGATATTTAAAAAGTTAAAATATTTTTCATAATGATTTCACTGGATATTAAGGATGAAATTTACCTTTATCTGATAAATTAATATTCAAATGATTTTTCATTAGAATAGATATTTTCATATTGCTGCATTTCTTTTGATGTTTTTCTAGGAATTGTTGGCTGATAAACATCATATTGCAATGGCAGCACAGATGAAGGGGCCCTGAAATAAAACATAAGTAAATCACTTAAAATTATATGTCTAACATTAAATTTTAGAATCCCAATTTATGATTTAATATGAAAAACTAATTTTATATGAATGAGATATATAAAAATAAAAATTCCTAGTGATGAAATAATAGTTAATATTGTCAGTGGCGTATATACGAGAGGGGGGGTGTTTATGGGTCAGAACTCCCCCCCCCCCCCACCAGAGGCAGGCCCTATCTATCTGTCAAATCTATAGTTAAGTAAACAGCAAAAATGAAAAATACATTTTGGTGTTGGGAAGGTATGGGTTAATAGTCCAGTCAAATTAGACAAATTTTCGACAAATAAAAACATTAATCGATAAAGATCTGAATTTTGGTATTTATGCTTATTACGGCTTCCCATTGAATATGCTAAAAGTCGCACTCAAAATCTGTTCCGCTCGAGCCGCAATTCTTGGAAAAATAAATTATTCAGGTAAAAAATTTAGTTTATTAAATTTCCTATAAAAAAGCTTTTTAACATTTTTTTGTATCACCAATACTTTAGCTGTAAACCGTCGTTTGAACAAAAAATTATGTGAAAGCCCTTTAATTTTTGCTGAAAAATTACCCCTTAAAATATTTCGCATCAATTTAGAAATACCCTGTATAATATAATTTAGAAACACCCTGTATAATATATGTATAATATGTCCGCCTCCGTGGTCTAATGGTCAGAGTAACTGACTGGCAACCCGGAGGTCTCGGGTTCGATTCCCGGCTATACCCAGACATTTTTTCTGTAAGTATAGGGTCTGGAACGGGGTTCACTCAGCCTCGTGAGGATAAATGAGTAGCTGCTTGATTGAGAAGTAGCGAATCTCGGTTAAGAACACTGAAACGAAGGTTGTAGATGTCCGTTGAGCTAACCACTTGACCCCTCGGTACTGTTTCCAATTAGGACAGCACCAATTCAGTAGGCCAAGACCCATGAAGGGTTGTCGAGCCAGAGATTTATTTTTATTTTTTTCTGTATAATACGCATGCTAGTGAGAGATCTTTAAATCGACATCGTTATGTCACACCTTCAGAAAATTCTTTTCTATTCAACGACGGTTTACAGCTAAAGTATTGGAGTTAATAGGCATTTTTTAATAAACTATATATTTTATTTGAACAATTTTTTCGTATCAGCTTTAGATTCCGAGATATAGGCAAAAAACTGAAAAAGTGTAATTTTTTCAATGATTGCAGTATCGAGCGCAAGAGATTTTTAAGTCAACAAAATCTCCTAGAGAATGAAATAGGACTCAGGTTTCTAGGATGAGTGGTTTTCATTTTATGAAGAAAAAAAAGAGCGATTTTTTGTAAAAAATTTTAACCTCATTGCGGCACGGGTTACCATTATTCAATTAAAATGAAACTTTGTTTAAATTGTAGCAAATTTAATCTAGTTTAAAAATGTATAAAGTGGTCAATGTCGAAAACGTAGTCCTTCATGGTCAAAATGGGAAAAATCGAGTTTTAGGGATATTCAAGTGATCCCGAAGGGCTGGTTTTTGGATCCCCATAAAAATTCTACTACTGGACAATTTTTTTTTTAATTGACTCGAAATTTTGTCCTCTTTAATTTACTATAGGACGGTTATTTACAAAATATGGAGCGTTTTCGAGTTATAAGCGAAAAATTGGAAAACGTCCGAAAAATTCGAGGTTTTTCGGCGACTAAAAGTTGTCCCCCACACTTTCGAGGTCGCAAACTTAGATTTGGCATACCCACATCATACCAAACGATCCTAGACAAAATAATTTTTTCCAGCAATTAATGTAAGCTGAAACCCCTCTATAGACTCGGCTATATATCCTTTATTAACTATGGTTATCTACTTGTATTCAAGTCTGGGTTTTTTCAAAATTTTCCAACTAAAATTTTAAAGAATGATTAAAATACAAAAAAGAACATTGTTGTAAATATGGACATGGGTAGGGAGTATTTATTGCTGGATGCTCAAATAATTGTAAAATAAAAAATAAATTTTAATTTGGAAATAAAAATATTTTGTTCAAAGATAAAAAAAAAACTAGTAGAACACCCCCCCACCCTCCAGAACTAAGTTCTGGCTACGCCACTGATATTGTAATATTATAGTAGGTGTTAATATGTGCCCTGTTATATACATGGCCTTCCCACTTTTACCCTGACTAAAGCCCATCTATGAATTAAACAGCAATGGATTGTACAATTAACAGCGCCTTCTACAAACTCGACAAGTCAATCTAAGTGTTTGGACTAGCAGAAGACGTCTCTGGGAATTAGGGTTGATGTCAAGGAGACCACCAACAGGCCCTCTTTTGACACCGAATCAATCTAAGTGTTACACTTTATTTGCACCACAGTGTAGGTAACCTTAAAAAATATTAAGTTGGTCGAACAATACACTCGTCGTGAAATTAAATTGACATAATTATAAATCTCAAAGATAATCACAAGAGGTTTTAATCTACTGAATCCGAGGTGGAATGGATTATTTATGTTTAAATATATGTCAGAAGGGTTATTTTCACACCCTAGGGCATAGGTGTCAAACTCGCGGCCCGCGGACCGCATTGTCAATTTTTGCGGCCCCACTGTCAAAGGAAATATTGGAATTGGATTCAATCAGCGACAATTTTCAACTTTCCTTAGCGAAATAGAAAGCAATTATTCCGGGATGTCTTACTATACCGAGATCCGTTGGCTATCGTGCTCCAAGATACTGAAACAATTCTGGGATTTAAAAGATGAAATACATCAATTTTTGAATTCAAAAAGCCAACCCACAACCTTTTGTTTTGCGATCCAGTGTGGATGCATGGATTTCGCATTCATAGCTGATATTACAAAACATTTGAATGATTTAATTAAGGTGATTAATATATAGCTTTTAACTGAAGCAAAAAGTTACCGAGCATCGCTCAGTGGCCAGGTACTTAGTATTAAAGTAGTATTGTATTGTATTTTATAATTATGCTTATTTGTTCTCTATACTTTGTTAATATATTAACATTTAATCCGTTACCGGTTTTTATTTATTATTATTATTAATTCTATTATATTTAAAAACATAACTAGATTTCTACCAACCATCAAAGTTTCTTTGCGGCCCTCCTCAACTTCACAGTTTTTATTTTGGCACAAATTACGCATTGAGTTTGACACGTATGCCCTAGGGAATCGAACCCGAGTGCCAAAATGACCAATCGGCTACCCTGAGAGGTGAACCAATCTGACATATGTATAGCGCTAAATATTTACCAAATCTTTATTTGTACTCTTATATTCTAATGGAAAAGATTTAGATTGCCTAGAATAACAGAGTTGATGATTTCTAAATAGAAATCATTGAAGGTGTCATCTATACATTACATCTACAAATTAAATATACACATATATCGAGTATAAATATTTATTGTTTATTTATGAGAGTATAGTTTCGATGGTTTGATCTTAATCATCAGTGTTTTTAATTAGAAATATTTCAATGAATATGTGCACCAAGCAGTAGACAACCTCAATGATTTCCTTTTATTAATAATATTTTTTGGGTATCCCTCCTACAGAGATAAGTAGATTATAATTTTCATTAATATATTATGATACAAAAAATACTGATTTTCTCTAGAAGAAATATTTTAGATTATTAATTAATTTAACCAATGGAAGACTAACCTGTATAAATTGGATAATGATTGGGATTGTTAAGAATCTTATTGATATCAATTATCTGAAATGTATCCATTATTCTTAGATATTTTAAATATATTAAAATAATCCTAATTAAATAATAGAAAGAAAGAAATTATTATAAGTTTGACAGGAGAGTAAAAATCTAAAATGGAGGCTTGATACCAGAGAGTAAGGTAAAATAGAGATTAATTATTAAATGGATGTTTCATATTTTAATCGCCAGATGGAAGTAGTGAAAATATTTTAAAAAACTATAGTAAAAAGTAGAAATTAAAGTCTTCTAATGTAAATTAAAAATACATATATTCTCATGAATAAAAATAAAAGCACGATTGGTTAATTGAATTCAATTTCAAGTATAGATCATCCACCATTTCGACGACTCCCAACCCCCTTTCGCGGTTAAATTTGAAAATTTCCGAACACCTTCATTTATCAATATCTACACGTTTGGGTTTTTTTTTATTAATTTCTCTTGTATTTTCCTAAAAGATAAACATTTTAATTTTATACCAACGTTTTGAAATGATAAACATACGATTAGAGAATATATTAAACTATCAGTCGCACAAATATTCCAATCTACATAGCTACTCTTATTAAACGAGCAAAAATTGTTTGTTTATATATTTGTTTGTATCTTAGTTCTATTTTGAAAACGGCTCTAACGTTTTTGATGAAATTCACGGGTTATGGGGTTTTGTGGCGACAATTCCATCTGTCACGGTTCAACTTCGACAAAATTGTATTCGATGGGTTTTTTCGTAATCAAATTAACTATTTCAGATAGACAAATTGCAATCTTGAAGTTTTAAAAAAAGTTTCCCTTTTAGTTTTGTACCCAGACAGACAATGAGTTGGGTTAATTCTTTGTTCTCGAATGCCTTGAAGAAGTGTTGTGATTGTGGTTTTTAACATATTTTGTTCTACCTAAACGTTAGAATTATTAATAAACGTTTTATAATTCTTTTTATAAAGAACCTTATTTATTTAATAGAATAAAAAATAATCTAGAATTTATTTAAAAATATATTTTACATAACCAGGTCTCAATTTTCTGAAAAAATAACACATTTTGTATTTTGATAGGTTTTATTTATTAACAATTGGATGAATAAAAATTAATCAGGTGGTTAAATCAAAACAGGTGCAGGAGGTGGGGTGCAGTGGTGTGGGATCCGGGGGTAGGGTGAGGTTTCGGGGGTGGGGTCAAGCGGGGTGGGGGTACAGTGGGCGAATACTATATATATTTGTATTTTTTTTAATTTGAAAACGGCTCTCAAATAAAAATCGACCTTTTTATCAGAATTTCAAATTAAAAATAATATTAAAATAAAGCTTTTAACTGAAGGAAAAAGTTAGCGAGAATCGTTCGGTGCCTCCAAGATACTTCAGTATTATATCGTAAAAATTAAGATGGTCAAACAATAATATCCTTTTCGAGAAATTCAATTGTCAGAGTAGATTTTTCAATTGCTAGTAAGATTCTTGGAATACAGTGTGACACAAAATAATGGACTCAATTTCAAACATTATATAGGTACTTCATGACCCATATACTATATGATATATGTGAATGATGTCACTCACTTACATTTGATTATACTGAACAGGGCCGGATTTAGAATCTATTGGCCCTACCGGTGAAAATATATTTTTTTAAATTAACATAAGAAACCGCATTTTCAGCAATTATCTAATTAAAAACTTAAAAATAAACATGCATGAAGCTTTATTGAAACCTTGATAAATATATTTTAAAAAAAGTTGACCCTTTGTGGTGCGGGCATATAGGCTGCAGCCTGTGCTTATACTGAAAGTAAGGGTATATAGATGTTTAATACGGCCCACTGATTGAGTATTATTCTTTTACCTTTGCACAATGTACAATTTTTATCAAATTTTGATTCCAAAGCTGCACAGTAGTTGCCGTTTCGGTTTTACCAAGCACGCAGGCTTAGATTTTTTATGGGGTAGGTATCTGAGCAACTGATTTGTACAGGAATCGTATTCTTCTTCACCTCCTGTAGGTAAAATAAAATAAATAGTAACTTTTTTACTTCAGTCAAAAGCTATATATTATTATTTTTAATTTAAAATTCTGATAAAAATACAAATATATATAGTACACTATATATAGACCCCCGATACCCCCTCTCCGTACTGCACCACACCTCCTGCACCCCCAGCCCCACCCCCGTACCCTGGTTTTGCATAGGTGTAGTGGTTTTTATCAGAATTTTAAATTAAAAATAATATTAATATATAACTTTTAACTGAAGCAAAAAGTTGCCGAGCTGTTGTATTTATAGCTAGTTATAATATTAATAAAAAAAATCGTATAGGATCTGAAATAAAAACATAAAATTAAATAAAATTTGTATTGTAGAGATAATAAAAAATATTAAAGATGTTTCGTCGCATAGTGGAATTGTCTTTTGACAAATAGTGATAAGATGGGCCACTGAGGAAGTCGAAATAAATCAACAAAACGTTTGACCCATTATAAAAAAAACTCTGTTTTTTTATTTATTGTCCAATTCCCTCCTACTATTCCTGTTTTAATTAATATTTAAGAAAATGAATAAATAAATGAGGATGTATGAAAACCTTTCAATTTAACCCATGTCGGGGTTGATTCTGGGGACCTCAGGTGTAGATGTTGAGGGGGCGTTGAAAAAAAAATTAAGTCAATATATAAGATAAATTATTACATGTAGGTAACTTGCATCTTTGTCTTAGGGCCCAGTTGTATGTCGGTTGGTAAACTCTTTTTAAACGTTGACAAATGGTAAAACCTTATAATTCATTTATAAGATTGGATCTGAGAATTTTATTTATATTAATTTATTTATTTATTTTTCGAGGATCTTAATTCTCTTTTAGAATAGGTGTTGATTTTTTTTGTTTGCAAAAAATAATAACACAGTTATATTTTTTTCATTTATTTTATTTTATTGTTATATCAAAGGACGTTTCGACATATACATTCATGTCATCATCAGCCTAAAAATAAAACCACCCTTTCATCATTTCCAATATCTATAATTTTATAAACAAATGAACACATCACATCTTTTTTACATTATTTACATTCTTTCTTACATCAAAAAAAGCATCAAACATACCTTGAACAATCTTAAATTTATTTGATCCAATCAAATCACATTCTGATTCATCTGAATACATATTACAAGTTATCAATTATTTCTTTTCTATATTTTACTATTTAATGATCTATACGATAACACAAAGAACTCCAATTTTCAACACACAAAGCACCAGTGAATACACATCCCGAAACATTAAATCCCCTAAAATGTATTGCCAACCCAAAAACCTTCCACTATCCCCCCAATATTCTAAAATTTAATCAAAAAACATTAAAATGTCCTTCTGTCCACACCAGGAAAAAATAAAAAATCCATCACAATACTAATTTCTTTCGCTGATCTTATTCAATATTCCAGAATAATATCTGCTATTATTTTCTGTATCTACCTTGAAATTCACAGTTCCTTCTAGATTCCCTCTTATAGACATAGATTAAAAGAATTTTCTTTTGAAAGTATTACTTTCAGCGTATAAAATTTTTGCGTCGTCAAATTTAAAATTATGAACCTTATCTATTGCATGTATGGCTAACGCCGACACAAGATTTCCATGTATTACAGACTTCTCATGTTCTATCAATCTTGTCTTCAATTTTCTTTTGGTTTCACCAATATATATTTTAGAGTTATCCTATATACCACATTATTTCTTTCATTCTTTTCTAGCTTGTTTTTGTTATAAAATTGTTTTAATGGCTTATTACATTTAAAACCTATTTTAATATTGTGTTTTTTAAAAACATTTTTTATTTTATCTGATATATATATAATAGAGTGTTTATAATTTACCTGATCAGTTCTAGAATCAGCGTTAATCCTTTTTTGTCTTTTTTTATAATATATATTTTCCACATATTCACAAAAATCATCTGGATAACCATTATTTGTAGCTTTACTTTTTAGTTTTTCCATGTTCTTTCTTATATAACTTGGGTGGCATATTTTGTGTATTCTGTCTATTTCATTGTAAATGGTATTGATCTTATGTGCGATTGGATTATCTGAATTATAATTTAACATTCTGAGAGACTTTGTTTTCTTCTCATATATGTGGTTATAATTCATCTTGTGGCCGGCGGGATGACCAATCAGATGACAGGCACTTTCATCATTATAAGGTTTTACCATTTGTCAACGTTTAAAAGTAGATGGTGTACAGAGAAGAATGCCGCCTCAAACAAGTCTCTAAAAGTTATATAGAAGCTGAGATATAAACTTTTTAAAATGACTGAAAAATTCAAAAAATTCTGCGACCAAATTTGATCGAATCAGGATCATCTCCTTTACTGATGTACTTTCGAGGAAAAAATCGGCATCAAAATCGGTGTCCCACCCTCGCACACTTTCGTCGAAAAGTAATGGATCTGCCTATATACAATTATATACAAAATAAAAAGTATAAAATTGCACGCATTCATACATACAATTTCGTTCAAAATTTGGAATTTGTCAATCTGCATATATAACTCATTATATGAATATTGTAAGAGTTCGTGACTGTGATGAAACTATATTAGATGAAGGAGGAGGTATCAGCCAAAGATGGAATCACTGGGTTCAATAAAACACCTTTAATGAGACGTTTCGGCCTAAATTTTATTTGGCCATCTTCAGTCAATTAGGAGTTATACACAAAATGCGGTACACATATGTGATCGAACCAAGCCTTGTCAAAAATAAAAAAATTTCTTTTAGCTTCATGCGAATTTTTAACGTGCCTGGACCCAAAAGTTTCAGAATGAAACTCAGCTGATCAACTCAACTAATATCTTTATTATCTAATAGCCTTTGAAGAAAGCTTCCTTTGCATCCATCTATTCTTTCTACAAGATATCAAATATGTCTAGCATTAAGACTAGTTAAGACTAGTTAATCGAAACCAGCACATTTGATTAATTCTTATAAAGTTGAAGATAGCTGCCTTGAGGCCTTCACAACCCTCAAACCAAAAGGCGCGATACTTTCAAACAAGCAGAATTTTTATAAATTAAAGGAGACAATATAAGAGAGAAAAAAAATTTCCAGCAGAAGATGCACAATCTTTTATATTGTCTCCTTTAATTTATAATTTAACAAAATATATATAATATGTATGATAGATATAAAAACAAAGATAAAATATACACCCAATATATTTATACTATATATAGAAATAAAAAATATTTTTTTATTCAATTGAGCATGAATAACTAACCAAATGAATGGAGATTCTTTTGGATGTTGGACTATAGATGGAGTTGTTTCGTTTTCGAAGAATTCCTCGGAGGGATGAGATGATGGCTTCTGATGTTTCGGGAAGAATATCATTTTCAGGAAATTCAGTCTAAAAAAAAAAGAGATTGGCTGTTAAAAAAAGATTATAGGTACATATAAATAGGATTCGAATTGAAATTTCGGTGAACAAAGCTTGCAGGGGGGCCGGAATATGCATATGAAAAGCTGTGGGCCCCCAGAATGGTAAAAATACAAAAATTAAGCGGGGGGGGGGGGGAGATGTGGAAATTATAGTCCCAGTTGGTCCAAACTCAACCAAAATTTGGGGTGAAATTAGGAAAAATATACTAAACTCTTGTCAAATTTAGTTTTAGTTTAGCGATGTACTCTTAGAATTGTACCCATTTTAAGACTAAAAAGTAAAAAAAATAATTTATAGGTTAAAAAAACTAGAAAACATGCTTTTGTCAGTAATGAACGAAAAAGTAGAAAATAATGTAATAAACTTTTTTATGTCCAATAACTAAGTCAAAAAACGTGGGACACTTTGTCGAAATTAATTAAAAGTAAAAGAAGGGCCCCCACGCTTTTTGTATTAGTTATTGGACATAAAAAAGTTTATTACATAATTTTCTACTTTTTAGTGCATTACTCAGAAAAGCATGTTTTTTAGTTTTTTCAAACTATAATTTTATCAATGCCTTTTATCATAGTATTAAATTATGGATTTTTCTGTGTGGGGCTGGCTGTTTTGTTCTCCAGTGGCGTAGCCAGAAAATTTTCATGGGTGGGGGGGTCAATCCACAGAACAAAATATTCAGTGGGAATTTTTTTTTTATTAAAACAAATAGTCGAGGTTGCAGTGGGTAATAAGTACTTTGGATGTTGGTTTGTGATTGTAAATGGTGGTGGGTGTTTCTCAGGGTTTCTGCTCTCAATGCTTAAAAACTGAAATTGATTGAATTTAAAAATAATCTACGTTACTGAATGCAAGTTAAAAAAATGAATAAAAAAATGCAAATAATACAAAAAGGAGGGATGTGTAAGTTTTCAATAATAGTAAGTTTTTGTTTTGAGAATTTATGTGAATTTATTATTTTTTGCTTTGAGAATCAATAATTGAATTGAACAGTATCAAATGGGTTTATTAAGAATATATATATAATATATATATATATGTGACGATATTACACGCCTCGTGGACCAAAGGTATAGTATTATCCGTCCTTCCGTAAGCTGGACCCCGATTATAATTCAGGCACCAATCTTGGGATTTCCAGATGCGCCTGTATGGAATTATCGGCGTCTGGCAGATTCGGCACGATGAAGTCCCAATTATTCCGTTGGCTTCCCTCCTGGTAGCGAGTTAGCTCCAATTAATATATGCGTTGAGAAGTATGGAAAAAGTGATGATTTTTGCGAGCTTTGAGTGACGAGTGTATAATATCAAAATGTAGTATGTATGCAGGGGCGTGCTGGCCTGCCGGGACACCGGGCAAATGCCCGGTGGGCCGCTGCCCGCCACATTAAAAATTAAGAATATTTTAAAAGAACAAGATCGTTGACGCCGATTCATTTTCAAGGGCCACTTGCCTATTCGATGATTATAGCAAAAACCTTCCTTTTAGTTTTAAAGCTCCTCTCCTTCGTAATTCATGCCCTTCGGTCTCCATCTCGATCACTTGCGAGAGCCCTTTGGTTCTCCTTTTTATCTATTCCTTTATTTTTCGCCGGTGGTCCTGCTATATTCGGTGATATTGTCAGTTGCAAAAAACAGGAGGGGGTGGAAGGTCTTTTACAATGTTTTTCACACATGTGGGTATTCTATGACCGACTCTGGCGCCTGGTCTCACAAAGAAGTTTCCAAAGTTATTCATTAAGTCACGTCTGTTTTCAAGTGGCGTTCAAAAGGGAGGGCAACTTAGATACAAGAGTGTAAAAATTATTTCACTCTTTCGGAAGTTCTCGAACAGTTCTCATCCAATTTTAAGTCTCTTTTATATATGTCGGTTGGCTAATTTTTTTTAATTAACAAGTTTATTTGTGCTAAATTAATAGTAATAATATGAGTGAGAGGAAGCGAAAAGGAGGTGCCGAAAAGCTACGTGAAAAGAAAAAAAAACTTTTGCTAGAAAAAGCAGAAAAGTGTGTTAAATTGGACAAATAAGCATTATTAACAAATTAAAAAAAAAAAATAAGTGGGCTGAAATTGTGTCGCATATCCAGCCAGCACGCCCCTGTATGTATGCATCTCTCTCTCTCTATAGATCAAGTTAGATGTTTTTCTTCTATGCTCAAGTTCGAGAAGCTCTCTCTAAGGGCCGGTTGTATGTCGCAAAGTAAATGCTTTTTACCACTAACACAGGGCAGATGGTAAATGGAGGACTGGGATGGCCAATCAGATGACAGGCACATTCAGTGGCTGTCATCTGATTGGCCATCCCAGTGCCTCCATTTACCATCTACCTTGGTTAGTGGTAAAAAGCATTTACTTTGCGACATACAACCGGGCCTAAGAGTCCAGAGTTGAGAAGCTCTCCGTAAGAGTCCGGAGTTGAGAGAATGTTTTGCGTTGTTTTTGTCTCGTCACAAAATTTCTTACTTCTCCATCCGACTGCTCAATTTCAAGTATTCAATTCTTTTTTTAAATCAAAATTATAAATTGTATTGTTTTTCCACTGAAATTCAAACGGATTATTTAATAACTCTCTTTAAGACTCATTCAAACATGCAGTAATTCTCTCTTTCTATTTAAATTTAAATGTGAAGTTAATTTTAATATGAAATTTGTTAAGTAAATTATATATTTAGACTAACTTATTTTAAAAGAATTTCTTATCGGATTTATTTAATTAATAAAATATATTGATGTGAAAATTTTAATAAAATCTAAAAAATGAAATATAAAAATATTATTTTAACCCTTATTCTCCAATTCGCTTCCTTTTGCAATTTCATTATACAATATACCGATGGGTATATTGTAAGGTAAATTGTGTTTTTACAGGGAAAGTTTTGGGGCACCTACAAAAATATTTCCGAAGGGATTCCAGTTTCAGAAATATCAATTCGAAAATGGAGAAATAAAATTAACAAAAATAAGATTTTCTAGAGTTGATGATTACTTTTGAGCTGAAATTCGGCTAAAAATCTCATATTATTTAATATATCGCATATTAATTGACTGATTGCGGGAGACGAAGATGACGCTTTCTATATGCTCCGAAAGCTAAAGGAAGAATATGAAAAATGGGGCCTTGAAATTAATTTCCAAAAACAGAGTATCTGGCACTTGGTGAGGCGGGAAAAGACCTTGTCCTGGATAACAACTGTATAAGAAATACCAACCAGTTTAAATATTTGGGGGTAACACTAGGAAAAGGCAGGAAAAAGTGACTCTAGATATTACTAATAAAATAAATCAAGGCAGGCGAGCCAATAGGACAGCTGAACTCGATCCTGCAAGGGTAAGGAACATTTCCGAAGAACAATAAGGCTGCCATCTATAAGACCAATCGTCGAGAGCATCGTGACCTACGGAAGCGAAGTCTGGGAGGTAACCAAGAGAAAACAGTTCACGCCTGCTGGCGTTAAAAATGGATTTTTTGGAGACGTTCAGCAGGTGTCTCAAGACTGCAGCATATAAGGAACGAACACATTCGCCAAAAAATGAACGTCCAAGGCAACATCATCGACACGATCGAATATAAGCAACTGATGTGGTTTGGACACGCCAGTAGGATGTCGGATGAACGCTGGCCCAAGAAAGTTTGGAATTGGCAGCCCCCAGAAGAAGAAAGCGTGGAAGGCCGCCGAGGATGTGGTTTAGGGAATCCAAAATGCCATGCAAGCCCGTGGGCTGGAAGAGGAAGACTGTGCCGACAGAAGGTCATGGAGAATGGGAGAAAGCGAGAAACGGCGTCCGCCGTAACCAAACTCGCAGGATATATATGATGATATATATTAATTGACTAATTAATATGAGCATTTTAGCCAAATTTCAGCTCAAAAGTAATCATCAACTCTTGAAAATTTTATTTTTAATAGGTAATTTTTTTTCTCCATTTTGGAACTAATATTTCTGAAGGTAGGAAGCTCAAAATCTAAATTCTTCGTTTTGGAAATATAAACATTTTGCCGTTAAATCGTAAGAGTTTAAATTTGTTAGAAAATCATAAAATGGTGTCATCTATTGGATCCGATGGAATGGATTATTTTTAATTATATGTGAGAAGGGTTGTTTTTCATTCCCTCGGGAATCGAACCCGAGTGCCAGTAACAGTAATCCGGGCCATTTGGCTACCCTGTATGAGGTGTGAAACCCTCTGACACATGTAAACGCGTTAAATATTTTATTTAAAGATTTAAATTTTCATTTGTAAAATTTCGCGATCTAGTGATTCTAAATTTAAACACATAGCCATGCCATTTAGTTTAAATGAAGGTCGTTGAGTGTTTCGAATTTTGAAGAGGTTCAACATTTGAAGGGCAATGGAATGACTTTTCCTAATTGAATAGGAGAGATTTCAATTTGCGTATGTTACTGGCACTCGGGTTCGATTCCCGAGGAGGTGAAAAACAACCCTTCTGACATATAATTAAAAATAATCCATTCCATCGGATCTATTAGATGATACCATCTTATGATTTCCTAAGAAATTTTAAATCTATTACCATCGGCAAATTGAAATCCCTCATACGTCATACACAGTTTAAATTTGGTTTAAATCACACATAATTAATGAATTATTGAACACGAACAAATAATACTTTCACTATAACGACAAAGTTTTCAAATATGAGCATCCACTCCGCTTTTAGCTCAACTGATCTTCGGAGTGGGTGCTTTTATACTTGAGAACGATCCTCGAATAAGCCGATCGAAACGTTCTCGTTATAGTGTATATTATTTGTTCGTGTTCAATAAATTATTATAATTAATTGTGGGTGATTTAAATCAAATTTAAACTCTTAACTAAATTTAATCACAAATATACAATCTTAAAAATATAACATTAGATCAAGTTGAAAAATTCAACTCATTTGGGAGCCGAGATTTCGGCGCACAGGAGATCTGAGCCAAGAGGTTAAAACCCAAGTAACAAAAGGTGCATAGGATAGCTGGATGTCTATATGGTTTGGTCTGGAAAAACAAATATATGTCAGCAAAAAGCAAAGTACGAATTTATAAGACCTGCGTACGTCCCGTGTTAACATATGCAGCAGAAACCAGAGCATCAACAACTACCACCCAACAACTACTCCGAACAACAGAGATGAGAATAATAAGGGCTATACATGGGAAAACATTAAGGGATAGAATCCGCAGCAATGATCTAAGAGAACTAAGCGAAATCCAGGATATAGTACAATGGATCGATGTGAGAAGGAGAGGATGGGGGAACATGTGGAACGAATGACGGATGACCGCCTTGCAAAAATCGTGAAGGAAAATCGCCCACGTGGCACACGGAGCAGAGGGCGGCCGAAAAAAGATGGAAGGATGTCGCAGCAAGAAACTAACGTCTTATTCTTTTTGTGTGGAAGAACAGGCGAAAGCCTATGAAGAAGATGAAGAAGAAGAAGAGAAGAATATACAATCTTTAACAGCTACTATAATCGTACTTTATAGAACCTTCAGTTATCAATTTAACATGGCTGTCGGCGAGAGGTGATCCGCGACCTAATCTCGTGTACACCTACTTCCCCAGCACCACTTTCTGTTTCCATTAGAAGACAAAAGATGATGGGGCATTATCTAATGAATTCCAAAATAATTCCAAAGACATGTACAACTAATTCCAATCACGGTTCACCCCTCAGTTGTCGGTATAGAAAAAGAAAATGATTTTTCTCTACCATGCAGGCACGTAGGTATAGAGGGGGGGGGGTTCGGTGACTGAGCAACTGATTTATTTAGGTATACATAAACTAGTACGCAGTGATGAAAAGAAAATCATAGGAAAAATTGAACTCTTACATGTATGGGGGTGGGGGGAACCCCTTGAACCCCCTCTCATACCAACACGCCTGGTTTCAGGTAATGTAGTACGGAAATACCTGTTGACGAGTCGCGATTGGAATTAGGTGTACACCGTCTTTGGAATTATTTGGAATTACTTTGGAATTTATTAGATAATTAAATAATCTATTAGCATCTATTGTCTTCTACTTGGAAATGAAAGGGGAAGTGCAAGTAGGTGTACACGATTTTAGAGTCGCGGTTCACCCCTCGCCTGCCCATTAATGAGCAAAAAGGAGAGGATCAATAGCACGGGAGTGGCTCACAGAAGCCACGCCTACCGAGTCACAGGTAATTTGTAGGGGGAAGCAGATAGTCGAAGATCCTCTGGTCAGGTGTCCTGAGTTACGGCATATTAGAGAACACCAGAGGTGTAGCCTAGGCTTGGGGGAGTACCCCCCGGAGCAGGAAGCTCATCGGATGAAAACGGCTACGACAAACCGTTTCTTATGGCAAACTAACCGTAATTAAATATATTTTAAATTTTTAATCAAGAATTATGTTCTTTTTAACTTCTTGAAGTACTAACTTTCAAGGAGTTAGGTGTTGGTTCTAGGTGAAACATTTTAATATAATAAACTAAAACTTGAGCAAGATGCTAGGTAGGTTTCACAAAAAAAGAAATAAAACAAAATTGAGTTTTTGAATTCGATATATTTCGGGGGTGAGCACATCATCAGGAGTCAAAGAAAACATGATGGGCTCACCCCCGAAATATGTCGAATTCAAAATCTCAATTTTTGTGAAACCTACCTCGCATCTTGCTCAAGTTTTATTATTATATTCTTGAAGTACCTTTTTAGTTCAGTTAAATTCTTCTCTTATGGGCACCTCGAGGGAAAGTTTTGGGGTAATTTTGATTTCTTGATCCTATATGTTTTTTGGTGTGTTGGATCCGAATTTGAGGTTTGCTATCAAAATTTTGTGACGGAACATTGTCAAAAATGCCACAAAAGGTTAAAATATCTCATTTTTGGCGGTTTTTTGCTTATAACTCGAAAACTATCAATTTTTCGTAAATAACCTTCCTTTTCAAAATGAAACGTCATTAAATTTCCTACAAATTTTCTCTGACCACCCGTTCGAGGCTAGATCCACTAATTGAAAATTGGCGTATTTTTCTGATACCGAAAATCTCAAAAACTGGCAATTTTTTCGATTTTTCCATTAATGAAGGAAATTGCCTCAAAGTGTCATGGAAAATGCTATTATAGATATCTATAAATCTAGAGTTTTTGTTGAAAAAGTGGTCATTCATGGTCAAAATGGGAAAAAATCGAAAAAAGTGTGAGTTTTGGGATTTGCGGAAACAGAAAAAATACTCCAATTTCCAACTACCGCTTGAGCCCGAAAGATTTGGTCGGAGAAAAAAATCTAAATGATGAAATTTGAAGGAAATTTCATGAAGTTTCATTTTGAAAAGGAATGTTATTTACTAAAAGTTGATAGTTTTCGAGTTATAAGCAAAAAAGCGTAAAAAAATGAGATTTTTAAAATTTTTGGCATTTTTGACAATGTTCCGTCACAAAATTTTGTTAGCAAATCTCAGATTCGCATTCAGCAAACCCAAAAACACAAAGGGTCGAAGAAATTACAACTGGGTATTCTTTAAAAAAAAAATCTTTATTCATTCAAAGTAAAATTTATAATTGATATTATTATCTATATTTTCACTTGGATTTATCAAATTATTTTACTAATAAAAATAATTTTTAAGAAAAAAATAAAAACCGACTTCAAAAAATTAAATGCAACAAATAAAATACACTAAAAATTATAAAATAATTATTATCTTATTTAGTTACAACTAAACGACGAAATATTAACATGAAATTACTTTAAAGTCGGTGCCTAACAAACTATACCTATAAGCGACGTACCCGCCAAACGTACTAAGTAAGATCCGTCGAGTGCGATTCATAAAAGGTATATGTTTGGCACCAACTTCAAAAAGTAATTTCGTGTTAATATTTCGTCGTTTAGTTGTAATAAGATAATAATTTTATACTACGAAGTCGGTTTTATTTTTCTTAAAAATTATTTTTTTATTTTCTTTTTAGTGATGTTATTAATAGTGATTATATCATCAGAACTTGACCAAATTAATATGACACCATCCCTAAGACACTCCTTTCGGATAAAAAAGAACCATCGAAATCGGTTCATAAACAAAGAGGTTAGGTCTAAACAAACCTAATAAAAAAGGTCTAATACCTATGGAAAAAAATCGAAAAAAAAATGGGACCAATCGGAAGCTAGACTGGACCCAATGCAAAAAAAATTTTCAAAATCGGTTGACAATTGGCGGAGATATGAGGTAACATAGGCACAAAAAAAAAAAAAAAAAAATTCAGTCGAATAGAGAACCTCCTCCTTTTTTGAAGTCGGTTAAAAATAGGAGAGTCTGTGAAATTAGAAGGAATAGTATCAATAGTTTATACCTTTTGGAAGATAAAACAAAAATTTCCAGTGTAGCAGGGATGATGAGAGACAATAGATGTAAAACAGGCTTATCTTGATGATGATATGGCCGAAACATTCTTAAATCTAACCATTATCAGATGAAAGAGAAATCCATTGATGGCCATACTCTTTTAATCTGTAAAAAAAAAAACAAGGAAAATAAATATTATGCATTTGTATATATTTGGTATATGGCGATGATTATTTTATTAATGATTGAAAAGATTGAAAGATCGCAAAAAAATCTAGTAAAACTTAAAATTACACAGGTCTCCATGACCAAAAACTGTATAGGATTTTTTTACATTTTCTTACAGATTTTGACCTCCCAAAAACAGAAAAAATATTCAAATTATTATATCACATAAGTTTTTATGTATATTGCAGTATCTATGTTCATTGGTAATAATGGCGCCTATTCATTGACTCATCTAAGACTAGCCTTAAAGCAGTATTATTGCACAATGGAAATAAATTTGCCTCGATTCCGATTGGACATTCTGTGCATATGAAAGAAGATTATAACGATTTGGCCATTATCCTGGAAAAAATCAAGTATCAAGACCATCAATGGATGATTTGTGGGGACTTCAAAATACTGACATTGCTTTTGGGTCAGCAGGCAGGCTATACCAAATACTCATGCTTCTTATGCTTGTGGGATAGTAGAGCCAGAGAACAGCACTGGAAAAAAAGTGATTGGCCATCCCGAGAAACTTTAAAACCTGGAGAGAAAAATGTTATAAACACTACCTTGGTACCATCACAAAAGGTTTTGTTGCCCCCTCTCCATATTAAATTGGGGTTGATGAAACAGTTTGTAAAATCGCTGCAAAAGGATGGAGACTGTTTCAAATATATATGTACAAAATTCCCGAAGCTGTCAGAAGCAAAGTTGAAAGAGGGAGTTTTCACCGGCCCCGACATAAGAAAACTTTTAACGGACCCTTCATTTGTGGAAACTATGAATGAGAAGGAAAAAGAAGCTTGGGTATCGTTCAAGGACGTAGTGCGAAAGTTTTTGGGAAATACTAAGGATCCTAACTATAAAACCATTGTGCAACGGATGATAGCAGCATACGAAGCTCAAGGCTGCAAGATGAGCTTGAAGGTCCATTTTTTACACTCTCACATAGACTATTTTCCTGAAAACCTGGGAGCTTACAGTGAAGAGCAGGGGGAGCGATTTCACCAGGATGTCCGTGATATCGAGAGAAGGTACCAAGGGCGATGGGATGTCACTCCCAGGTAACACACAATATCCTCAGAATATTCTAAGAAGATTTAAATGTCCTTAGAATATCCTTAGAATATTCTTAGGATATTGTGGTTACCTGGGACTATGCTTGCTGACTACTGGTTGGCTGCTTAAGCGAGAAACTGAAGATGGAAATCGGAAAAGGACTCGTCAAAGTATCAAGAAAAAGAAGAAGAGGTTTCATAAAGAACATGAATAAGTATATGTATCAAAATAATTTTCGTTTGCTTAAAAAATATTTATTGTTTGAAAATTTTGAATAAGGAGTGCTTTAACCAATTTTTTTGTGTTTGAATTTGCAAAAAATCCTTATGTGATAGAAAAAAATGGCCATCCATTTTGAAATCAGCGCACTTTAAAACATATAATTCAGTAAAAATATCTCATACAGCTGATAAAATTTTTTTCGCAGACCTGTGTTATTAATAATACTATTACCTACCTATTATTTGGACCGTTTATTTAAAAAGTGGTTCAAGTCCAATTTAAAAAAAAAAATCAGTTAATGTCAGTTTTAGTTAGACAAAGATGTCTTCAATTTGAAAGTTTTTTTGGGGAAGGTAGCAGAATTTTTATATATTGAAGGCGACGATAAAAGAGAGTGTGTCTTCTGCTGGAATTATAAATTTTATTTATAACGAGACTATAGTTTCGAGGGCTTTGCCATCTTCATCAGTCTATTAAAATTGATTCACAGGAATTAATGTATGAATGGAGGGATCTTTTATGATGAAAGTCATTTATGGGGTAAGGACATGCAAAACTCATCCCCTAACACTATATAACAAATAAGCATAAATAAATAGGGTGGGGCAGAGAGCACCTTGCTTATTTAGAAATCCGATTAAAAAAAAAAAGTAACACAGATATACATATATTTAATTCTTTGAATAGCATCAAGAACAACGTTTAAATTTTATGTTCACACAGTTTTAAAGATGATAATTTTATCAGGCACATGACGTCCATTATTCTCAATGCACTGCGTAAATCGAACTCGGAAGTTTCGTTCAACTCTTTCAAGCATATCGACGGGTATGTTGGCGACAGCTGACGAATGTTGTTCTTCAGGTGAGCCAGGGTCTTAGGACTATCGTTGTATTAGACAAGAGATTTTAGATAGCCCCATAAAAAATAGTCGCAGGGGGCGAAATCAGGCGACCGTGCTGGCATCTGCCTGATATCATCTTTAAAACTGTGTAAACATAACATTTAAATTTTGTACTTGATGCTGTTCAAAGAATTAAATATGCCCGTGGAGAGCTCTTACGGCCCCTGGGGCAAAATCAAACCAACGGGACCCCCCCTCAATGCTGGGACAAATAAAAGTACCTACTACATTTTTCAATTTATAAAATATTTTATTATTTATCAAATAAATAAATCAATAACTTAGTAT